>BCLG01003843.1:10679-44924 GCA_001602295.1 Zoysia matrella
ACAACGGTCATCCCCTGCCGTCGGCCTCCTCTGCTGCCTCCCCGGCCCAGCCGAGGCAGCACCGAGGACCGCCGGGTCGCCCTCACTCTCCCACACGAGCCCCAACCTTAGCCACCACCGAATCGGGCTTCGATTTCGCCATTCCCCTTCGGCCGCTCCTGCTCGTCGAGCCAGCCACCCGCCGGAAATCCGCCGCCGTTGAACCCCGATTGCCCTTCCAAGTGACACCCCGACACCACATCGAGCTCCTCTACTGTTCTTCGGTCGCCTCAAGCTGTCTCGGACCCTATAGGCCACCGGCGCCGCGCTCCACCATGGCACACCGCCCTCCTCCGTGGCCGGCGATCTTCGGCGCATCCCCAGCAAGTCTAAGCCCATGGAGAGGATCCCAGCGTCGCCCTCGTGCTCCTACGCTAGTATACCGAGCTCCTCGACGCCGCTACTGGACTGGCGCCGTGAACCACCGCGGCATGTCACCTCGCACCGCCGCCAGCACTCGTCGTCGCTTCTCCGGCTCGCCTGAGACCGTGGGGAGCTTCACCACGCTGCCCTACCTCTCCTTCACCGGAGCCCCAAGGCCGCACGACGGTGCCGTGCACCGCCCTTGGCCAGTGCCGGCACTGCAGGGCGCCTCCTCGACCCGATTGAGCCCACAAGGCAGTTCACCGCGCAGCCCTCCTGCACCTCTTCCCCTTCCCCAGGTCCGGTGAGGCCCCCTTGGCCGGCCTGTCAGCGCGGTCCACGGCGAGGCCTGTGGACCTACCCTGGCCGTGGTGCACGGGATTGTGCACAGAGTCCACGCCTTTCCCCTTTGCAAAAAAAATTGCAGAGAAGCCCTCCATCTTCTTCGTATATAATAGCCGAGTATAGTTGCAGAAAAACCCTCCAACTTCTTTATATAAAGTTCTAGGCCTATAGAAAGCCCCCTAATTTCCTGTTTATTGGCGTGATAGTCCCACTCGCATTACACACAAGCCTTTGGACCTTTCCATGTTTATATAGAGGTCCTTGTTGACCTTTTGATAATTGCAAATTGATCCTTGGTGACCCCACGGATCAGCCACCCAAGCGCGCACACACGCACCGGGTTTAGACATGGTAGTAGGCATGTGTCCTGAACACCGGTCGCCACCCAACCTGAACGCACGCAAACTGCAGCCTGGACACGGCCACAGCCTTGTGTCCCTAGATACGGTCACAGCCTCGCGTCCACAGGCAGGGACACAGACACAATGCTGCCCATGTGTCCACAGACACGGGCACGATCACGACCCTGTGTCCACAGACATCGATGCAGGCACAGTGTTGCCCAGATGTCCACGGGCACAGTCACGTGTCCCTGGGACCCGGACACTGTGTCCACCATGTGCCCCAAAGCCGGGTCACTGTCAGGCTTCACGCACATGTCCTGAAGCCTGGACACGGCACCGGCAGTGTGACCCACAGCTCGTTCACAGACCACCTCGAAACCATTCCACCCGAACCCACACTGTGCACCTGTCACCCACGGGATTGAGACCGTGGACACTAGCCGAACTATGTGTCCATCGGATCCTACCCACACCTCACTGCCACACTCATGCCGCCGCCCTAGACACGGGCCAAACATTGTGTCTGCCCGGTTGTCCTCGATTTTGGGCACGAACATGTCTAGAGGCCGTGGACATAGGCCGGACATCGTGTCAACGAGGCACTCCCGAAATTCTGTGCCCGAACGTGCCCAGGAGTCATGAACACGGACCTGACCACGTGTCCACGAGACTCGTAACCAACTTCGGGATAGCGTATGTCCAGTGGCCATGGCACAGGCTGAGCCATGTGTCCACGCAGCCTTTTCACAATCCCTGTCACAGCCAACTCATCGGCCACTTGGCCGCCACATCCCAACACTGTTCACAGCAACCAATACACCGTCGTAATCGTTGTCTCGAGCCGCACCTCATCAAGTCGCTCAAACCTCAGCCAACATCCAATCTTGCTGGTTTGTTGTAATAATAAGTCTTCGCGGAGTTTAATTTCTTGTTTCTTCTATTGGATTTATCTATGTTAGTGCAAGTCTTTAATTATGATGCACTCCTAAGCGTAGATTCATAATAAGCCAGTGTGCACCCCACCTTAGCTAAGTAATCTAATTTAAGGTTAGAGTTATATGATTAGTAGTTAAATACTAATAGCTAAATATTAGGAAGTAAGTAAATACTTAGATAGCAGCCGTAAGCATCCTACCATGCATTCACCCATGCAATGGCACATATTAGTGCATGTACTACTTGCTAGCATTAGTAGTTTAATTATATAAATTACACTAGGTAATTAATTGTTGATCACTTAGGATGACCCACCGATATGTAAATAAATTAAATAATTAACAATGACAATATGCCCATCACCGCACCATAGTTAACGTCATCTGCTTAATGTAGTAGTTTAGATGTAATTGTGGAATCAAATACTTAGTCACTAGGAAGCACGTGCAACACATCAGCATACGCTAGTGCACGTGCCGCTTATTAGCATTAATGGTATAACTACAAGAAGAACTCAGTAGATAATTATTAGTCACTCAATAATAATTAAGATCAGCACACTAACCAAGTTAACTCTATATAAACTAGATAAAACTAGAATATTACTAAATACTAGATTTCCTACCTTTATGTTAGGAATTAACTAAATATAGCACCTATAGGCATTTTGCCCTGCATCTGCATGCATTAGGGCATGAGAGACACCTTAGCTTTAGTAATTTATCTATAAAATAAAAGCAAGTAATTAGTCCTTAGTCATTAGGAAGAAATTGCATATTAGGAACCAAAGTAATTAATCTTTTAATCACAATAGGCTTCTTGCATGCTATATTTAAATAAGTATTAGATGGCGTCTATATGCATTTTACCTGCAGTAGTGCACAAAAGCGCGAGTGAACCATACCAATTTAGCTATAAGTCTACAATCTTATAATAAATCTCTACACACTAGAGGTTACATACTAGAAACTAGATAGCTAAATGGTACACTATGCATCCACGTGATCACTTGAACACTAGCCAAATGTAGCTTAAAATGAACTAGAAGCTAAAGCACTTACTGTTAATATTAGTCATTAAGCTGAGGTCTACATAAGGTGACGCACTATGCACCATGCGAATGCCCTAAGTTCTCAATATAGGGCATTCGTGCTATTCACAGAACTACACGTGCACATGCCTTACCGTTAACCATACTAGTAGGTCTAGCCACTCAACGTAATAACTACCCACCATAGGAAACCTAGTACACTCTCCATAAGCTGCACTAGGCATATCAACCACCGCATCATGCATGAATTGCACTAGTTTTTCCTCGCGGAGTTTAATTGGTTCTTATTAGGAGTTCTTTGGATTTTATCGATTCTTCTCGATTGTTTCTTTCACAGTAGTTTTATTAGGCTTTTTCTTCACGTAGATACCGCTTAGTGTAAGTTTCGAGAGGAGCCAGAAGGACTACGTGCGAAGAGAAGCACGAAGATTTGGACGCGAAGCCAAAGACTGAAGACTAGGATCTTAAAGAAGAAGCCCCCGACCGCAAGCTCCGAAGATTAGGAGTTTGCAGGCAAGTTCTAACCCCTTGAGCATATTGAACCTATATTTTGCTAATGCTCTAGTGCCTATCTTTTCTGTTATGCATAATATTTTGATTTATAACATTGTATTAGTTATAATCCTAATTGATTGATTGTTATACTGATATTAGTGTCGGTTACTAGACATTAATATTAAATACCATGATTACCCGTTGACGACACCCTCCTTGTTAACCATAGCATACCATCGTTAAAATACTTTAACGAATGGAAAGTTGCCTTGTTATTAGAATGCTTAGGAACCCTCTTACGATGTTTTACATCACCGCACCATACACCAATTATTTACGAATGGTGGTGTGAATAAAATAAAATAGGATGGGATTAGTACAACTGGTGCTAGGTGAAGATGGGTGATTCTGGTCGTGGGGTGGGTCTCACAAGAGGTGATGGTGATAGGTTGCGCGGTGGCGGCCGGCGATCGGGGAGCGGGCGCCGGCGCTGAGGCCCAACGAGTTGATCTCCTTCATCAACTTCCATCAGCGTGGGCTAGCGCTGCCCAGCTCCAACTTCTTTCGCGGGCTGCTGGCCTACTACTACGGCGTCCGCCTCCACCACCTCAACCCGAACGGGGTGCTGCAGATCTCCGTCTTTGTCATGCTTTGCGAGGCATACCTCAGCATCGATCCGCACTTCAACTTGTGGAGGTACTTCTTCCGTGTCTCGCAACAGAAGGAGGGCAACGCTATCTGAGCGTTGGAGGCGCCGGATTTGCCTCCGCAACAACCGAGCGTCGGAGTACTTCGACGTTCCGCTGAAGAAGTCATTGAAGGGGTGGCACGGGGTTGGTTCTACCTCGACAGTGCCACCCCCAGCCTGTCGCCATTCAGCGATGAGCTCGTCCAAGTCTTGGACACGGGGGCGCGAGGCTCATCGCCGAAGAGAAAGAAGAACTGGACCCGCTGCTCCGTCGGATCGAGGAGCTCTAGGAAGATGGCTTGAATGGCATCAAGCTCGTCGCAACCTTCGTCAAGCGCCGTGTCCATCCTCTCCACCTGCGTCCTCGACTCTTGTGCGACTACATAGGCCGGTTCGACGGCATGCGGGAGATGATCCGGTTCGAGCTATCGGTGGACAGGGCATGATTATGCGGCCGGGCTGGATCCTGGAGGGCGACGTGGTGACCGAGATGGCCGGCGGACCGGCCCCTCTAGATGTGGGGCACCAGGCAGGAAGACTGGTGAGTCGCATCACCTTCCTTCTGTTGATCGTTGAGATAGTGTAGCATAGTCGTCGTAGTCTTAGGCTTGCGTATGTGATTGTCGTAGGAGGGTATCCCGCCGTCGCACGCGCCGACTCCTATCGTGGTCGTGGCTGTGGGTCCAGCTGCTCCAAGCGCTGAGCCGGCAGCCCAAGGTGCGGAGCAGGTTGCTCTAGGCGCTGAGCCTGTGGCCCCGAGCGCTGGGCCGGCTGCTCCGAGCTAAACCGCTGGGCCGGCTGCTCCGACCCTTTTGTCGGTCGGGTCAGGGTGGTTGCCCCTGTCCCTGCTGCTGCTGCCCCTGCCGTAGCAGGGCCTTCTGCCGGCATCGCGCTGGACAACTCATTTCGGACGACGTGCCGCTAAACGAGCGCATTCACTGCCAGAGGGAGTGGGACGACGTAGCCGAGCCCTCTTCGAAGAGGACGAGGATGGGGGTGGTCGAGATCTCCGCCGACCCCCAGGCGCCCACAGTCGCCGTCACTACAGGGCCAAGGATTGGACAGTCGGCGTCGAGCCGGGGCCTCCCGTTCCCAGTCCGAGTATCGCGAGCATAAGTCCCTGCATTTTTAGTTAAGTTTGTCTTACTGCCGGTTATGTCGTGATCGTGCTTGTTTGTTCGTGCAGTTCCCCGTCTTCGATTGCTGCGACGCAGGCCCATGCGGCGGGCTCTGCGTCCGAGGGGGAGACCGCAACCATCGGGTCGACACAGTCCGTTGTGCATTCGTCATCGTCGCCTGCGCGAAGTGCGGTGGCTGTTGAGCCCGCAGTTGGTGGAGCCGCACTGCCACTGCCCGAGCCAATACCTGAGGAGGGGGAAGAAGCGGGTGAAGAGAGCACTTCCCCTTCCCCGGATGCAGAGGCCAGGAACGGTGAAGTCTAGCCCCCGGGTGATGATGCCCGGGAAGTCCAAGTGCAACCCCCGAGCACGGACGCCGGGGAAGTTCAAGTGCAGCCCTCGAGTGCTGATGCCGAGGCCGCGGATGTTGATGTCGGGGAAGTGCAGGTGCAGCGCCCAAGCATCAATGCCGGAGCGGGTGGAGCTTAGCCCCTGAGCGCAAGTGTCGGGGTGGTCCAAGAGCTGGGATCGTCTCCCGCCGTGGGGGTTAAGGAGCCGACGCCGCCATCATCGCTAGCGTCTGTTGCTGGTGAGTCAGAGGTGCAGGTGCAGTCTCCGGCCCTCGCTCTAGCGGGGTCGGACGAGCCAAAACTTCCCCAAGCCTCTGAAGGGCCGAAGCCGTAGGCGTAGAACTTGGTGGAGTCGGTCGCCGCCGCAAAGGGGTCGACGGGGCCGGTGCTGCCCAAGGCGACGGAAGTTACGAGGGGTCTAATTCCTGCTCCTGTTTCCTCAGATGAGGCAGTCAGAGAGGCCTGGGCCCACCTCGATAGCCAAGCATCGGTAGTGAGTCACCTTGATGTTGAGGCTCTCTCAGGCCTCAGTGGCTCGTCGGAGTATATGTCTGAGTGTCGGGACCTCTTTTAGATCCCTAGCAGTGCCGGGTAAGTTAAAATTTCTGTTGAGTTGGTTTTTACGAACCTTAGTTTGTTGCGATGTTGAGTGAAGGGTCTTATGCAGGAGACTCTCCATCAAGCGGCGGGTCGCCCCTTGCAAGAGCCTCTCCAGGCTGAGGTCGACGCGCTGCGCAAAGAGTTGGGGAAGACTCGTGCCGACTTCGAGGAGGCCAGGAAGGTTGCTGCTGACCAGCACCGAACTGCTGAGGCGACCGAACTCAGCTCCCAGATCTCCTTCGAGCAAGGCATCGAGACCCAGAAGGAGGCGGCCCGGCTTCGCACGGAGAAGTCCAAGCTCTCGGAGGAGCTCGCGTCCTTTAGCTCGTTTGGTCGGTCAGCGTATTGAGATTCACCGCGTCATGCAGAGTTCAAGCAGTAGATCGACCGGCAGACTGTGGAAATGGAGGAGCTGCGGAACCAAACGCGCGCCGCCGAGGGTACTCGTGAGTTGAACAAAGGCGCCCTCGCTCGATCCGAGGAGTTCTGCCGCCTTGCCTGGGAGGGCCGAGATGCCTCGAATGCACGTGTTGCGGTGGCCGACGACGAGGTAAAGGAGCTCTCGACAGATTTGGCAGGGCTGAGGGAGTCTTCGGCTGCCACCTAGGCGCCGGGGCGGGAGGCCTATGAGACGGGGGTGGCCCAGCTTCGACGGGAGCTGGCAGAGGAACGCGCTGCAGCCGAAACTGTGAGGAAGGATCGGGATGGTAAGCACTTTGCTCGTTGAGTTTTGGGGGTCGGACCCTTAGTGCTGTGCTAGATGTAGATGCAGTCGGCGAGTTCCGAACGTTGCACAGGGGAGTTCGTTCCTTGCTGCGCCAAGTCTTCCTCGACGCTCGCGAGGGCTCCATTGCCACAGATCACGCAGTCCGGGTGCTGCATCTGCTCTCGGGGCTCATCAGCTCCGAGCTGGTGGTGGTGCTGCGTGATGGAGCGTCACTGACCCTGGCACACACTCGGTCGCACTGTCCCGATGCCGACCTCTGGCGCATCTCCGAAGGATTCACCGCTGGGACGTCGGAGGCGGAGATGCTGTGGCTGCACGACGAAGTGAAGCCCCAAGCTCAGAATATCATCTCCGACTATCACTAGAGGCAGAACTTCCATCGAGAGCGCTTCGGGCACTTGCCTCCTCGCGTGTAGTTATCTCTGCTGTTAGGAACTTGTCTGTCAATAATTTCCTGCAAAACAATATGAACTTTCGTGTTCGTTTTTATGCGAATTGCTGTTTCTGACCCCTTCAGTGCATCACACTTAGCGTTTTTCGTAATCCGTTGGGCGTTGATTGAGCGAATGGGTCGGGTATAGCTCGTAGGGTCGAGTGTCAGGCTCGATACAGCCGTAGAGCGTCACCAACGCCGGGTCCTCAATCGTTAGCCGCGAGGAAAAACTTAAACAAAAGTGCTAATTGTCCACTTTGGCATGTCTGAGGGTCACCCATGAGCTGGGCACGGGTCGAGGGGTCGGTCTCCGAAGAAATGGAAGAAAGGCACGGAGCCTTAGGGTTGACGAGGCGCAGAGCCTTGACGAAAAGCGAGGCATGGAGCCTTAGTGAAAAATGAGGCACGGAGCCTTGGAGAAAAACGAGAAGGGCGGACGATCCGACCCTTAGACAGGGACACTAAGAGTAGCCCTCGGGCGGTGATGGGTGGGGGGGCAGGCGATGCTTCGCCGTCCAACGTAGTTAGGTAAATAAAAATGAGATGTGCACAAAAAAGTTAGCTGATTTTATTATGTGTGGGCTAGCTCCCTGCCGTCTTTGGTCGCCAGTTTGTAGACGGCGGGCCTTAGGACTCGTTTGATTACATACAGTCCCTCGCAGGGTGGAGACAACTTGTGATGGTTGATCTTGTCCTGCACCCTCTTGAGCACAAGGTCTCCGATGTTGAAGGCCCAACCCTTGACGCGTCGAGCGTGTAGTCATTGTAAGCTCTATTGGTACTTGGCCGATCGTAGGATCACCACGTCGCGTGCCTTCTCTAGCTGGTCCAAGGCATCTTGCCACGCCGCTTCCGACCTTTCTTCGTCGTAGGCTCGGACCCTCGGGGAGTCGTAGTCGAGATCAGTCGACAGAACAGCTTCCGCTCTGAAGGTCATGAAGAAGGGGGTAAACCCCCTGTTGGGGGTCATTCGTAGTCCCCACAACACAAACGGGAGTTCCTTGACCCACCGCCCAGTCGCCTGCCTGACTTAATCGTAGATCCGAGGCTTCAATCCTTAGAGCACCATCCCATTGACGCGCTCAACCTGACCGTTGGTCCTCGGATGGGCCACGAAAGCGAAGTCGAGTCGGATGTGGTACTCTTCATAGAATTCCTGAAAGATGTGGCCGGTAAACTGTGTACTGTTGTCGGTGATGACAGAGTGCGGGACTCCAAAATGGCAGATGATGTCGCAGATGAACTCGACGGCTCGGCCGAAGCTGATGCAGGGGACCGGCATGGCCTCGATCCACTTGGTGAACTTGTCAACAGTGATGAAGAGGTAGGTAAAGCCCCCAGGTGCTGGTCGGAAAGGCCCAAAGATGTCGAACCCCTAGACTGCAAAGGGCCAAGTGATTCGAATTGTCTGGAGTTCTTGGGCCGACAGATGCGTCTGTTGGGCGTAAAACTGACAGCTTCTGCAGGTGCGAACAAGCTTCTCGGTGTTAGAGAACGCCGTGGGCCAATAGAACCCCTGGCGGGCCTTGTTGGTGTCGGCTTTGGTTTCTCGGTGATGACGTAGGTTTTGGCTCGGCGTGAGACCCGTCGGGCCTTGTTGGTGTCGGCTGGAAGAGTGCCGTCTTAGAGAAAAGCGAAGATGTCCTGTGACCAGTCAGGGATGACGGCCATAACCTCTGCCCTGGGGGTCAGAGCTTGCTCGCCGACTGTCGCCTCGAGCTGGGGGTCGACGGCATCGTCTTTGAGCTTGATTGTTGGCTTGGAGAGGACTTCGAGGAAGGATCCCACCCCGAGGCTATTCTAGCTAGGGTGTCGTCTGCTTCGTTGTCGCGGCGTAGAATGTGATGGAGCTCGAGCCTGTCAAACTTGTCTTCGAGCTTGTGAACTTCCTGACAGTAAGCCTCCATCTTGGGGTGTTGGCAGCTTGATATCTGCATGACTTGGTTCACAACGAGCTTGAAGTCGCCCTTGACATGGAGCCGTCGAACACCAAGCGTTATGTCCATTCAGAGGCCATGGAGTAGAGCTTTGTACTCGGCGGCGTTGTTGGAGGCAGAGAAATGAATCTGCAAGACATATCGGAACATGTCTCCCTTGGGGGAGATGAGGACAACACCAGCCTCCGAGCCTCTCAGCCTATAGGAGCCATCGAAGAACATGGTCCAGTGCTCAAAGTCGGTGGGGGCTGGCAGCTCTTGAGCTTCGGTCCACTCGGCAATGAAGTCGGTGAAGGTCTGTGATTTGATGGCTTGTCGAGACACATAGGTGATGTTATGGCCCATGAGCTCCATAGCCCATGTGGAGATACGCTCGACCACGTCTTTGCCGTTGATGATTTCCTCAAGCGAGAAACTCGTCACCACTCGGATAGAGTGGCTGTCGAAGTAGTGGCGGAGCATGCGGCTGGTGATGAGGACGACATAGAGCAGCTTCTCTACCTAGATGGAGCGAGTCTCGGCATCGGTCAATACCTCACTGATGAAGTAGACGGGCCGCTGGACCTTCGAGGCCCGAACATCTTCTGACCGCTCGATGATGAGGGCGGTACTGACAACCTTTGCAGTCGCGGAGATGTAGAGGAGCAGTGGCTCACCTGGGGTCAGAGAGGTTAGGACCAGCGGGATAGACAGGATGGTCTTGAGTTGGTCGAATGCTTCCTAGGCCTCGACGGTCCAGGTGAAGCGATCGGACATTCGAAAGAGTCGGTAAAATGGCATAGCCTTTGCACCCAGTTGAGAGATAAAACGGCTGAGTGCCACCAAACATCCAGTGAGCTTCTGTACCCCCTTGACATTGTTGATGGGCTCGAGGTTGCGGATGGCAGCGATCTTCTCGAGGTTGGCCTCGATGCCGCGTTCTAAGATGACAAACCCAAGAAGCTTGCCAGAGGGGACGCCGAAGACACTTCTTAGGGTCGAGCTTGATGCGGAACTTTCAGAGTTTGGCGATAGTCTCCTCTAGATCTTCAATGCGGTTGGCAGCTTGCCGAGTCTTGATGACGATGTCGTCGACGTAGACCTCTAGATTCCGACCTAGTTGGTCGTGGAAGCACTTCTGCATGCAGCGCTGATACGTGGCGTCAGCATTCTTGAGGCCGAATGGCATGGTGACGTAGCGGAACGGCGTGATAAAAGACGTAGCCGACTTGTCGGAGCCGCACATGGATATTTGATGGTACCCGAGTACGCATCAAGAAAACTAAGCGTTTCGCAGCCGACGGTGGAGTCGACCACCTGATCTATGCGCGGCAAAGGACACGAATCCTTTGGGCATGCTTTGTTGGGACTCGTGTAATCAACGCACATTCTCTATTTTCTATTCTTCTTTTTAACCATTACAGGGTTGGCCAGCCACTCAGGGTGGTAGACCTCTTGGATGAACTTAGCATCTAGCTGCTTGGTGATTTCCTCTCCAATGGCGCGGCGCTTCTCGTCGTCGAAGCCTCGGAGATGTTGCTTCACCAGTCGGGATGCCCAGCATATCGGATGGTGCTCAGGTAAAGACATCTCGATTCCGAACGAAGAAGTTGACGAGTGCGCTTTTCTATTTTTTTGAAAGCGTTGTCCAGAGCATGGCCTTCTTGGTCGGATCGGCGTTGTCGAGGATGATCTCCTTGGAGTCGTCGGCTGGTTTGAAGGACGTAGAGGTTGAAGGCTTGGAGTCGAGGGTCTCGGCCAACACGTTGGAGTTGCGGATCTCCTCGAATTGGGCCGACCCCGTGAGGGCAACGGCCAGCCCATAGATTTCTTGCTAGCAGGCAAGAGCATGCTTGAAGCGGGACATTACAGTGATGATACCCATGGGCCTCAGCATCTTGAGCTTAAGGTAGATGTAGTTGGGGACGGTCATGAACTTGGTGTAGGCTGGTCGGCCGAGGATGGCGTGACAGGCGTCGAAGAAATTGACCACTTCGAAGGTGAGCTTTTCTATCCTAAAGTTTTCACGGTCGCCGAAGGTGACTGACAAGGTAATCAGACTCAGAGGCATTGCGCTGCCCCCGGGGATGACGCCATGGAAAAGAACATGACTCAGACGGAGGTCGGACTCCGAGAGCCTCATGGTCTTGAAGATGTCAATGTAGAGGATGTTGAGGGCACTGCCGCCGTCCATGAAAACCTTTGTCAAGCGCGTGGTGCCGATGATCGGGTCGAGCACCAGGGGCAGGCGCCCCGGTTGAGGGATGTAGTCGGAGTGGTCAGACCTATCGAAAGTGATCGGGGCCTTCGATCACTTGAGGTAGGTTGCAACGACTAAGTTTTCACTTACCTTTCGATAAGTCCCGATCTCACGTGACATTGCCAATCTCAGGTGTTTGGCAATCACGATTTCACAAACGATCAATCAAGAAACCATAACAGAAATATTTAAACAAGAAACAAATTAGAAAATAGTAGATCAGAGTGAAATTATTAGAATAAAATCCTCCAAAGGGGTCCATCGGCACGCAGGCCGGAAATATCTCAGAGCAGATATATCACTATCGTGAATCCAACAAAAACAATAGCGGAAGCATCAACATGGCAGCGGTAGCGGACCTCCTCCACACAGGCTAGCTCGAGCGCAGGAGCGGACGTCACGGACCGTCAGAGACGTAGTCGAAGTCGAAGCTGAGAGTATCCTCTGAAAACAACAAATTAGAAAGCCGTGAGTACGAATACTCAGCAAACCGCGCACTACCTAACAACAATGTATGCATGCAAATAGTTTCAAGGGTAAAGGCATGGCTCAAGTGCTAAATGCAAATATAATACATTTATTTTATTTAAAGTATTCAAGAAAGCTTTATTTTCAAAGTTGTCAAATTTTATTATCTTGCCCCGTAGAGATCTCCGTTATCTCGGACGGGAGTTCATTTTAATGCCGATGTAATCTCCACACTCGGCCACAGCTCAAAGGCCGGAGTCAAAAACATTTGGAAAAGGAGAGGAGGAAGAAAAACAAAACTACTCAACGAGGAGCACAACTCAGGGGGGTGTCCTTCCAAAAGGACGTGGCAATGCGCATCGACTAAAACTCTGCAGAGGTTATGCATCTGGACCCACGAGAAGCGTCATCGAGAACTACCGTCGTAGTCCCGACAAACACACAAGACCCGTCCACAAGCTTTAACTGGCGTCATCCGTCCTCCAGGATAGGGATCCCAAAAGCCTACGCAATCAGGTCCTAGAGTTGTGAAGAGCCTACCACTGATCAGGTGGGGTATCTCGATCTCATGTGGAGAGTCAAAGCTCTACACCACACTAACAATACACCGCCAACCCACGGGTAAACAACCAGTCTCAGCAAGCTTCAAGATCAAGCTAACTGCCCATACAGGGTAACGTGGTGTGCATGGTTGTCAACTGAGCGTACAAGGCTCGAAGGACTCGGTCCTTAATTGCCGGGGCAGGCACCATCTCCAACCTCAACGCCAACAACAAGTCTCACGGAAAGATCCCAGCCCGAATCTTCCTGTTGTACCCGCAACAGGTACGCCCACAGAGACTTCCCAAAAGTCCCTTAGCTCCTCGTACTCCAATCTGCCCCCGCTAAATAGTTATGTATAGTTATTTACAATACTCACACATTTGAAGCACAGTTCCAAAAGCATTTAACACAAATTCCATTTTATAGTGATAGGTGTGAGATGAAAATAAATGCGACTAAGCATGGCTAAGCATAAAAGTAAAACTAATGTACTAAAGCAATCCTAGGGTTGATTTTTTTGGAACAGTAAATATGCACGGCTTAGGAATGTTGCTAGCACATTTTAAAATAGTTGACATGTAAATTAAGGTTGCAAACAAAACATGCAGTTTAAAATGCTGGGAACGAAGTGATCAAGGAACGCGGCTTGTCTGGCAAATCGGGATCGAAGTCGAGATCCGGATCGTCGAACTGAGCTGGCTCGCAGAACTCCTCCTCGAGAACAGCAGCTAATCACAACACGAACAAGAAGGATTAGACACTAATTATGCGACAAAGAATAGAACTGAAATTTGAATATAAATCGAAATTACTAGATTAAACGCGCGCAAAACGTTTCCCAGAACAACCCTGCACGACAATCGCGATGAGACAAATTAACGGACCAATTTTGGGATTAATCGGAGATCTAACGGGATTCCCGAAAATTGTAGATAATCGAGATCACAAGGATTTAAATTAATTGCAGAATAATTAATCACAGATTAAAATAGCAATTAATCTAACAATTAATCGGAACGGAAAATGAATTTAAGAGAAGGGAAATTGTTCTCACCGAGATCTGAAATTCGGAGACGAAACCTCGGAGATCGGAACTCCAAACTCGTACCGGAGAATCGGAGACGAACGATGGAGACGTGCAGAGCTGTGACCGGAGGACGCGCGCAAGACAGAAATCCAACGCGGCAAAGCTCTGCTTGAACCGGAGGTCAAAGGAGTGCAGTGCTCTGACAAATTGGCAGGAACCGAAGACCGAGCAGACGGCAGGGTCAATCACGCGGGGACTGAAATCGAGGAATCCGGAGATGGCGTCACGCGAAAGACTCGGTGATTCGGTGCGGAGATCGAAGCGAGATGACGCGGCTCGGCACGGTGCTGGAAATCGACGGAGGCAGTGGAGACGGCGTGCGGAGGACAGCTCACGCGGCGGGGTGGCGACTGACGACTCGACGTGAGGAACGAGGCGAACGGGCGACGCGGTCGGGCGACAGCGATGGCTCTGGCTGACGCGGTGACGACGTCGGATTGGAGGGAAGCGATGACGTCGGGCGGTTCGGCGACGCAGGAGACTGCAGCGGCGACGGGATCGAGGACGGCTCGCGTGGCAGGGAAAACGGAGAGCGGCGGCGCGAGGGAGGTGCGGTTGCCAGAAAATTGGGCTTGCGGTGGAAGAAAGGAAAAAGGGGAAAGAAAAATGAGGTGAAGATAGGGTTATGGTTAGAGGGTATTTATAGGAGGGTGAAAAAAAATGAAGGGTTAGAAATTAATCTGGGATTTAATTAGAAATTGCAAAATAATTAAAAAGGCTGAAGAGATTAATTAGGAGAAAATATTTAGAGACCCGAAAATTAATTTGAGAAATTCCGGAAAATAATTTTAGTCAAACGTAAAAATTACACGGACTAAATTATTCCGGCACTGGATCAATTTAGATAAAATGATTGCGGATTGGACGGAAAGAAATTCGGAACGAATGATTTTGAACGGAACGAAATATTGGAACAGACATTTTAATCGGAATAGAATTCGGGGAACACGCCACTTTATTAATTCAAAAATTCGGGATGTTACATAGGTGGGCACAACGGGGTCAAGTGAGATTGACCTCCCGCCATTTCTGCTTCTGGTGACGCTATGACTCATAAGCCACTGGCCGACCAAAGATAATCAGGCAGTCCTCTGGCTCGGGGAAGGCATTGTCAGCGTTGTCCTTGGCTTCCTTCACCGGAGGGTCGGGATTTTGAGGTTGGCGGGAGTCGGGTCAGAAATGACCTCTGTAGAACGCTCGCATTAGGTGGTAGTCTTGCAAGGTGTGCTTGACGGGGGTCGTGTGGTTGGTGGAGGCCTTGTTGAGCATCTTTTCGAAGTGGTTGTTGTGGTTGACCGGCCTCTTTGCTTGGGGTCGGGGCTGTCGCTCGTTGACGCCCACAAACTCTTCATCGTGCTAGCGGTTCCTCTGCTTCTTGTTGCTCGAGCAGCCCCCCCCCCCCGTTCGGTCACCCCTACGGTCGAAATGCCGGTTGGACGATTGTCATTCTTGCGGTCAGCCTTGGAATTGTCTTTGTCCTTGGTCCAATCCCGGTCGAAGTTGGTCTGGACGGCCTCCTCTCCGATGGCGAATGTGGTGGCGATGTCGAGAAGAGCGCGCGCCGTCCGAGGGTTTTACATCCCAGCTTGTGGATGAGCGCCTTGGATGTCGTGCCGCAGGTGAAGGCGTTGATGACGTCGGCATCGCTCACGTCGGGCAGCTCGTTTCACTTGTGCGAAAAACGCTTGATGTATTCACAGAGCGATTCGTCGGGGTTCTGCTTGCAGTTCTACAGATCTCAGGAGTTACCCGGACGCGTGTAGCTCCCTTAGAAGCTGCCGATGAAGGCCCGACGGAGGTCAGACCAGTCACGGATGCTGCCCTCGGGAAGGTGCTTGAGCCACCCCCTAGACAAGTCAGACAAGAAGAGTGGCAGGTACTGGATAGCGAACAGGTCGTTCGCACCCCCAGCTCTGCATGCAAGACGACAATCCTCAAGCCAGTGAGCAGGGTTGGTCTCACCAGTGTATCTGACGATGTTTATCGGAGTGCGGAATCTTTGCGGAGAGGGTGCTCTCTGGATCTGGGACCCGAACGCCTGAGGCCCGACCTCGTCTGGGCTGAGGCTCCAAATGTGGTCGTAGCTACGCCGACGGCCGCGACGGTCGAGAGATCGTTCCCGCCTGGACTTGGTGTAGCGCTCGCTCCTGGCTAGCTTCCGCGCGTCGATCATGTGACGAGCGTCACGATGCTCTCTGAGGCGTCAGTGAACATTGCTAGCCGGTGCATAGGGATCTCGTGCCTCGGCCCGACCGCGACGACTGTCGCGGGCCGGACATCGTCGGTCGGCGCTTGGTCGGTGAGAACTGTGCGCCTCAGAGTGTGTCGAAGCGATGGTTCAAGGTGTTGAAGCGCGCCGTTGAGATAGACACATAGATGATCGTAGATCTTCTTAAGCATGAGGTTGTCGGGCGTGGCGGACTCATGGAGGACATAAGCCGCCGCCGCTAGGTTCTCGTATGGCGTGTCGAAGATGGGCGTACCGCCGTCTATTATCTGCTGATAAGTGGAATGAGCCCGGGCTTGGACGTCACCGCTCGTAGCAGCGGCACCCTTAACCTGAGCATCACCCCCGGCAGCAGATTTGCGTCCGAGGGCATATTCGACGATGGAAAGAGTGAGACAATGTGGAGAAGGGTCGTCGTCGAGGCCTTTGCCGGGAGTAGGATTCTTCGCGGCCTTGGGAGCATTGAGCATGAAACACTCCCGGGCCGGGTCATGGCCTAGCACATCGTCAGGCAGACGACGACGAGGCAAATGTCACGGAGGCAAGTACCGCTTGCGCGGAGCCTGAAGACGAAGCTCGCCGCCGTTGTCGGCAACGAAATCCAAGCTCCCAAAACGGAAGGCCTGGCCGACAGCGAAAACGAGGATGTTCCACGATCGATCGTCACGAGCGATGGCAACCGCAAAACTCTCAAAATTCAGGCGAGAGATCGAAATCTCTCCCAACAAGGCGAAAATCGAAGCCATCGAAAAGCAAAGCGAAAATGCACCACAAAACCCCCTTTCTGACGCGCCAACTGTGGTGTTCTGATCACTAGCACAGTAAAATTTACGTAATCGAAGAGAGCATCGGTGCGCTTTTCGTATTCTAAATGGCCTAGTCTACAAAAGACTCGAGAGTTAACCTGGTTCAGGCCGCTGGCGAGGCGTAATACCCTACGTCCAGGGGCGAGAGAGATCAAATCGTATGAACTCAAAAACACGAGTACAATGGCGGAAGGGTCTTGATTCGATCCAAGATCCCTAGCACGTGTGGCATAACCCGTGAACTAGCGTCCCTGATCGAAGGACGCCGACCATCTGCTCTAGCACGCGTTACAGTGAAATGGCTTGAATCTAACTTGGCATAACCCGTGAACTAGCGTCTCTGGTGTCTTCTTTATATAGGGCCGAACCAGGGTTACATGGCTTGGCACCTACGGAATCGAGTGACCCCCTGACAGGTGGGGCCACGGTCTTCGGTGGGTTTGATCCTCTGGCGCCCGCTGGCGCTGGAGCAAATGGTCGGCGTCCTTCGATCGTCCTTCTGTCCACCGAGGGGGGGGACAAAAGTTACTTTACTGTTTGGCTTTACCGTCCGGCGGGCAACTTTTCCTCCTGTCGGATTGCTTTACATGCTTCTGGAATGCTTTACCGCCCCAGCCTGGTTACTTTGCCGTCTTCTGAGCTGCTTTTCTTCCTGCTGTACGTTGTCAGAAATCTCTTTGTCCGTCAGTCATGGCCGTTGGAGCGGTGGCCGGCCCTCGGGCGGGCGGTCAAGTCTTGTCGTCATCCAGTCTCGACCTTCAGGGGTTGAGACTGCGTTGGTGATTCTGGCGCAGGTGCTGAAAGCGGTCGGCTCGAGTTTCTCGACCTCTGGGGGCGGGTTGTCGTCTTTGATTTGGTTAAGTCCTTCGTAGGCCATTGATGGGCCATGGGCCTTTGTTCGGAGATGGGCCTTCTCGTAGAGGCCGGATCCGTAAGTACCCGAGGTATACTATCCCGACACTTTTATTATATAGCTTGCCGTACTGAGTTGCAAGTTTGTAGAGTGATTAGTGATTCCTTATTTCACTCTTTATTACATGTGTATAGTGATCACATAGGCTTATGGATTATTATTGTTTGTTGATTGGTACAGATTCTTTCTTTTGCTTTCATGAATACAACTGTACATTTGTATTTTTCTATTATTATTGTTTCTTTTTTGTCTGATAGGGTTGATCCTTTGTGCTGCAGAGTTCATATAGTTGCCTACGTTTTCAGGCTTACCACCAGTATCCTTCTCGCTATTATAACACGAGCCCTATGTTTCAAGATGCATTCCTTGCATATGGATTTGAGTATTTAACACTTGGTATTTTGCAGATAATTTATAATCACATTGGCTAATTATTTCAGTTGTATATATACAAGGATTAGCACCAGCCTCCATCTATCCAAGTACCATTATTTCCCATCTTTAGTGTTGGTTTACTTTAACTTTTGACTCTAAATTTACATACTGGTAATCAAATCATCTTACTAAACTGACATTTTGTTATCCAGATGCTGGGTTCAATAGAGTTGAGAATGTTGTGAGGACCCTATTTCTGAATCTGATGGTTCTGCAATCGGTATATGAGTGCTATAAACTGAACCTTAATTGTCATTCATTAACATAGCTCACTCTGAATAAGCTTTGAAGCTCATTGAATACTGTTTCTTAGCAAGGAGCGGGGCTTGCTGGTGCAGACATCCAAGAAGTTTTCTTGCGAGATGCAGAAGCTGGCCAAAAATTCCCTATTTAGTATAATATTAGGATACTTTCTTAATTTCCATGTTGCCCCTATGGAGCTAACTCTTATATCCTGATCCTTTTTAAAAAAAAAATGTTTTTCCTTATTTTTAAGTGCATTGACATCCATTTGCTAATTCTTTTGCTCCGACCTGTAGGCAAAATGAGTATGTTTGCAGGACAATTTCAATGTGTACTGTAGAGCAACACCTTTGCTGGACTTACCGGTTACCGCTACATATTGTTTCCTTCATTGCAGGTTTCTGGATTTCCATGTTGGCACAATGGAGGTAATTCTTATATCCTGATCCTGGTTTTCAAATTATGTTTTTGCTTATTTTAAATTGCATTGACACCTATTTGCTGATTCTTTAGTCTTGTATGCAGGCAAGAAGAGTTTGTTTGCTGGACAATTTTAGTGTGTATCGGAATGCAGAGCTCCACTCTTGCTGGAATTCTCGCTAGATAATTTCTCAGAATTAGTCAAGCATTTCTGCAGCATGTTCTGTTGTCGTTATGGGCAACATTCAGGTAAGCCATTGCATCATATTGAGGCAACATTCAGGTAGTAGTTTACGAATAAGAGATGTCATCATGGATTATATGGTCAGTTGTTAGTACGGGCATTGGATCGAGAGGAAGATCAAGGGAATGGCCACTGGTGGGTACAAATTTGTTCACCTGAATTCTGTTATGATTTTGATAATTAGCTCTACGTGATAGTTTCAAATATCCATTCTAACTATTAGTGGAGTACTTATATTTATGTATATTTGAATGCACGCTGGTGGCTACGTTACTGAAATAATTATGGTTTGTTGCATATTGTTACAGTATATTTTTTATTCTGACTTAATATATTTCTTTCTTGCTTCAGTCGGCAAAAGATGCAAAAGTACATAATGCTGCAGCTGCAGCTCCCAGTGATGGTCAACCGGTCACTAAGGAGGGAGAAGAGAAAGTAAAGATGCACACACATTCATACTGTTCATAATTCATTGGATTATGCTTAGGTTAGCTATTCTGACCATATGGAATTAAGATATTAAGTTTTGCACATTTATGCCTGTGAGCTCACCATTGGAAAAAAATGGCTCTGTTATATGGCTTCGCTAGCCAACTTTTCAAAATAATTATGGGTTCTATAATAAATCATCATCTAATCATCCATAAATTCCCGTGGCAACGCATTGGGGCATCATCTAGTTGAGTGGACGCGTATCACCGGGATTCTTCATGTCCGCTTACGTCTAAACTAATCCGTTCTCCGACCACCCCTCCTCCGCGGGCCAGTTTTTTCATCTTGCCGCCCACAGCCCTGCGAGCATTTGGTGGGCTACGTGGCTGTTTTTTTTTGTTTGCGCGTGAGTATATTTCTACCCCTTTGTTCACAATTATAAGTTATTCTAGCATTTAAATTTTGTTCCCTAATACATATCATTCTCGCTTTCAAATATATTTGTCTCTATTTTCAATACACTTTCTCTCTTCCCCGTGAATCTCTATCTCTACCTTTTTTCTCCTCATTTTCTATGCTTTGTACTTTTTCACTTTTTCTTTATTTCTATACCCAGTATTAGAATGACTTGTACTCCCTCCGTCCCAAATTACTTGTCATCCTAGAGTTTTCAAGCTTTCTATACTTGTCATCCTCCCTTCCCAATAACTCTTTGTTCCTAATAGTACATCTCTATCTCTATCTCTCTCCTTATTTTCAATTCCACCTTTTTCACCTATCCTTAATTCATGTGCCCAAGCCTAGGATGACAAGTAATTCCGGACATAGGGAGTAATTGTGAACGGAGGGAGTATCTTTTTGTTTATTCTCTTGTTTATTTTTTAATTTACTGTCTTGTTTATTTTTTATTTTACTGTATTACTTATTTTTTTACTTTTTTATTATTTTCTCTTTTCTTTTTTTTCTATTACTTAAGTCTGAACTAATTAACTTCTACTGTTGGAACAATTTATATTTATTACCAGAAATATATATTTGCTACTGGAACATTTTATATTTACTATTTGAAATATATATTTACTACTTGAATAATTTATAATTACTAGTGGAACATTTTATATTTACTGTTGGAACATTTTATATTTACTACTGGAACAATTTATATTTACTATTGGAACAATTTATATTTACAACTGGAACAATTTATATCTGCTAGAACATTTTATATTTACTTATGGAACAATTTATATTTACTGTCCAAAATTGTTGACTTTTAATTTTATTTTCCTTTTATTTTATTTTTTCTTTTTTGTATGTTTCCTCTTTTTTTTACCACTGGAACAATAGAATCTTATTGTCCTAGTATACCATTAGATCTATTAGGATTGATTTTTTTTAAAATAAACATCAAAATTTAAATATTCTTACTGTAATTTAAAACCTTTTTTTGATAGAAAATAAGTAAGTTGAAGTTATATGATCCTGGGCACAATCTAAAATTCAGATTACACTTTTGAGCTTTTACTGTAATATGAATTATAGTTTTTGAAAATTCAGTGAGATACTCTTGACACATTCTAGAATATTTTTTTTTATTTAGCACATTGAATTACTATGCGTCAGAAATACTTACTCATTATTTTTTATTTTAATTAATCTCTAATTTAACAATTTAATAATTTATTATAACCTTTTATACTATTTATTTCAACATTATTGTGCAGTTTTTAGTTGACAAGTTTAAATTAAACCTAGCTCAAAATCAACTTTAAGCTTGAGGTGCAAACCTAAATGACCCAAGCTGGCTCTGGCTCGGCTCGTGAAACTCCATGCATCTCACGAACTTGCCAGTATGGTCAGTTTATTTTCAGCTTATTTATAAAAATAATTAAAAATCGTGTCAAACAGTAAATTTATTTCAAAATTTATTAGTTTAGTAATTTTTGAAAATAAACTAAAAAATAATTTATTTCTAACTATTTTTCATCAGCTGTGAAATAAACTGATTTTTTAATGTATCAAACAAAACATTTACGTCAAGAGCCTGGTCCTCGCTCCGCTAGGCCGGGTTGGGATGGGCCGAGAGGTATGCAAGGAGGCCCATGAGCGGCGCGTTGATATAAATTGGTTGGCTCGGACTACTGGAACCCTACGCACACGTCGGTACGCGTCCCTGATGTCGCTGGGTCCGCCGACGATGACTAGCGTAGTACGCGGCGCCGGCCTTTCATCCGATCCGTGCCACGTGGGCCGCCAGCGATGGCTGCGGCCCTACCATGTACGACATCCGCAGCGGACTCTCGCCCAGGATGCAGTCCACATGCTGCTACGCCACGCGCCGAAGCTGCGCCGTCGAGGCCGAGGTCCAGCCGAAGGAGACCCGCGCCCTGGCGTGGCTCAGGTACTTGGAGAAGGCCAGGAGCATGAACGAGCTGAGAGACGTCTTGTGCTGCATGTTGTTGCCTCCGACCTCAGCAGCCTGCTGCCCGCCTGCGTTGCATGCATCTCAGCCGGACAGGGTTCGTTGGGTTGCGGTTCTAATCGGAAAGACATGCTTGGTTCGAACAAGCTGAGAGACTTCTTCAGTTATTTGTGTTGTCAACTACTCAGGAGCAAGTATCCCGGCACGCCTCTCATTTCATCTACTTACTTGCTTGTGTTCATCGTTGTCTACACGGGTTGCATTTGTGTTAATCTGCATGAGAACATTTGCTTTTACGGTTTGAATTATTATGTGGCCATTAGAACTTATGAATTTGGTTAGGTTCAGTGAAAGAATGCATGTACGCATGCTCCATAGATTCCAAGTGTTATTTTTGAATTCTTTGATTTTTCCTAAAATTTTATTAAATGTTTGCCATTTTATCCCTGAATCAAACAACAAGTCTTCAGGGATTTGCCTTGACGTGGGATTTATATCCCTGATGGGGAGGAGATGGTTTGCATAGATGAAAATCCCCCTCCGAGTTTGAAACCAATGTGGCTTTTGTCCCCCGGCACCCAACAAGCCCTGAGAATCAGAGCACGGCACGGTCGTGAGAGGAAGAAAGGACCAAATTGGTTTGCAGGGTATGGCCAATCGGAGGAGCAGCGTATGGCCGGAGTGGAAGACGGCTCAGTGATAGCAAAAAACTATGAGGAAATGTGTGGAATTCGATGAGATGAGGTCAGCGTTTGGCCAGGTCGAGATACAAACTTCCCTGATGCTGAACCTCTGAATTATGCTAGAAATTATCTGAACAAATCATATTACAAGATAACATGCATGTATATTGCAACAAGATCTTTTTCATGAAAAAAATAAAGTGCCAAATCATATTGGTCCTCTGATTATCCAATAAAATTTACATGCATATAAATTTTACTTCCAACAGTGTCGGGTTGTAATATCGGGTGGCCAGCTCGGTTTAGTAGCGTTTGCTTTTAGGTTAGGCTAACACAGTTAAAATATTTGAGTAACAATGTAGGCTCGTTTGTAGTAATGATGATCACTCCACAAAATTTATAGAAATCATCCAAGTTACCATCCCTTTACTCTCTTCGGTTTTAAAATATTGATACCGTTCATTTTTAACATCAACTTTAACCATTCATCTTTTTCAAAAATTTAGTCAAATATGCAAAATTATTGGTTGTATTTTAAATACCACTGATGATAAAGCAAATTATAACAAAAATATTTTATTTGTTATACTTTTTGAATAAGATAAATGATCAAAATTGATGTTAGAAGTCAACGATATCAATATTTTAAAACTGAAAAGATAATTTAATTGGACAAAAGTGTAGCGACGTGGATGCACTCCGTAGAGAGATTTGACTTTCTATTTTTGTCTTGATTTGAAAGAGAAATTACTTTATTTTTTGCGACGGTAAGTAAATTTTGAAGCCTAACTTATTTTCTGTGGTAGAACAAAAACGTATAATTCTTTTTACACAGCAGTTGAGTGGTTTACCGATAGAATAGCACGGCAATTTGGAGCTGACAAGTGTGGGGATAACAGATCCCGCCCACTATATAGAAACAGGACCCGATCACAGCAAGAATCCTAAATTCTGCTCTAACCACCAGGAAAAAGGTATATACTTCACGGAAAGAAGAAGAATATATACTAATGGAGTCCTCACGCAAGTTCTTCCCAACAGTCGTCGTCCTGCTTTTACTCATTGTCGTGGCTACAGGTACCTCAAGATGTCCAATACTTGAATAATGAATCCAATGATTTACATTATTTTGTGACGACCTTACAATATTAGTAGTTTTAATTGGTATTGTATTTATATTTTTAACATTTAAATGATATAAATTTTAAAAAAGAAGAAGATTGTTCTCAAGATTAAAGTATTCGGTTAATTAGGTTCTCTTTTTGTTTTCTTTAGATTATTTTGGTTTCTATTTTGGAAATCTCTTTTAGTAGAACTAAAAAATTGATGGTACTAAATGGATTAATCGACGTAACAAGGGACAAAGGCAGGTTTACATCGACAGAAATTCATGCATTCCAGTGGGACTATTACTTGATTTCGATAATAGTGTTTTCAGACAAATGAATCAAGTTTCTGATAGCTAATTGTCCAGACTATGCTTCATGAAATCTTGGAATTCTAAGAAATAATGTATACTCACTCTGTTTTTTAATTGTTGTCATTACACCAACAATTTAAGTTCAAAAAATAATCTAGATTTGTGGTCCTAACGACAAGAATATTTGAATGGAGTCAGTAAATAACAACACCATACATTACTTTGTAATGGCGAAAGAGATGTGCATACATTTTGTCATGACAGTACTGTTTCAGCATATATAATCCCGAATTGGCAAGGTTTTTGACAGCATATTCTTCATTGTATCACACGAATACATGTATTATTTCGTCTGTGTATTGTCAGAGGTGACCTCAGCGCATGCAAGGAAGTGCGAGGCGAAGAGCGCCCAGTACAAAGGGATCTGCATGAGGAACCACGAGAACTGTGCCACCATTTGCCAGAGTGAGGGTTTCTCGGGCGGCGAGTGCAGCGGCTGGAGGAGGGAATGCATGTGTACCGCGGCCTGCTAGGATGCAGGTTAAGAGCAGTCTTCACTCTTCAGAGAGCTAGGCTGCAGGTGCACGAATAAAAGTCGTACGAGTCTTGTTGAAAGCTGCTATAATTTCCTATGTTACACACCTAACATAGGAGGGCATATGAGATGGACCACGCGTGGAAAGTGGACATCAGTTGATATTACCGTTTTTTCCTGAGAATATTGTTTATTTTTTTCTTTGTTATGTTAAATTAATTGTTGAGAAATACCCATGGCAATTAGTTTCTGATAAGTTATTAATTGTTCTATTGCTGGGACAATATGTGTGGCATTATTTAGGAGTCAATGGTATGGCCGCGTGACAGGTCGTCAGTCTTGTCTACTTACAGCATTGTGGCCCTCTATTTTGAAGTTGTCGAATCAGCACCCCAAACTTATCCTCAAGTTGTCCATCGCTTCCCCTAAAGTCATACACAACTGTGCCCCGCACACTCTGATCCCCGCGCATTCTCTAAACCCAGATCTCTAGCTACCGGTTCCTCCGCCATTGACAACGTAAATTTGCAATGCATGATAGTGTAGAAGCATTGGCGCTGGATGATCCTTCAGGATCAAGATGTATTGTATTTATAGAGAATGTGCACCAAAGGTATTACGTGCATGATCAATGGAGCACACCACGGAAAGAGATGCAGCTCTATACCTCCCACCCTAATATTATAGTGACCTTGTATAGTTACCCTATACCTCCCACAGGGCTGCGGAAGAGAACACAGCCGGGTCCCCATGTCACTCGCTAGGGCAACTCAGGCGGCAACCCAACCCCTAGCACAGCCGCCGCCACTCCTCGCCCGCTCGCTGCACTACCGCCGGAGCGAGCCGCCGGCACAACCTGTGCGGCTCACCGGGATGGTGATGGAGGGGGCTCCTCTCCTCCCCCCCTCCTTCCTCCCTCCACACGAGCTCTTGGAGGCAGCCCCCCAGCTGTAGACGGCAGCGGCGGGCATAGGAGCGACATTGATGTGCATGCACACGTGGCGGGTCAGATCTCGAGGGTGGCGGAGGTGCGACCGGCGGCGGGTGCCGCGCGACAGATCCGGGTGGCACCAAGCTCCTCTCTCCTCTGGCACCCCACCTCGCCGCCGACTGAGCTGGTGCTTGTTCTACGCGGCCGCAAAGGAGGATGCCGAGGGGGGGGGGTCCTCCGGCGGCCTCCTTCGCTCCTACGCCCCTCCTCCTCGTTGTCGGAACGAGTCGCCGATCCATGTGCCTGCAAGGAGATCACCAGCGCACGGCTCCATCTTCGTCAGCTGTGGCAGAGTAATGACGCTCTACCCCTTGCTGGCTCCTGGTCCATGCCTTCCGGCTTTGGCCCCTTTCCTCCACAGATCCATCCTCCTTCAGATCCAGTGAAAGTGGCAGGTGAATGTTCCCCCCTCCCTTTGTTTCCTTTCCCATTTTGGAGTCCTGGCCTAGATGTGCTCCGGCTGCTTGATGGTGGTGGGTTATGCCACCTTGAGCCCAGCTCCAACTCCTTCCCTACGTGAGCAGTTAGGGACTCGGGCCTTCAAGCTCTCTTCGCTGCTGACTTTGTCCAAGACAAACAGTGACCCTTGCTGGCCAGACCTAGTTGCCCTCCTAGGTGATCACAAGTCTGCCACTATAGGCGTCCCTGGGCACTGGACAAAAGCCTTGCAGCAATGTTGCCTTGATTGCTATTCCTCTTGAGGTGCTGTGGTGGTGCTAGTGCTTTGACAAATCCTTAACTCCAGGTGAAAACCTAGACTTAGCTTATTGCTAGATCGGGCGATGGCAACATTCTGAATGCTGCGACCTTCCTGAAGGCACTGCTTTGGAGTTTTCGGCTTGGGTTAGTACTGGTTCAGGAAAAAGCTTCTCCTATCTCCTTGGTTGATGTGTCATCCATTGTTTCACCACTATCCGCACTAGCCTGTAATTGGCATGGGCTGCTCCCATTGTCTCTACCTTGTTGTTCCTCCACTCCTTGATTGTGCCACTTCTTCATATGCCGGATTAACGAGACCATGATCCCCTCTTTTGGATCTTCTCGTTCTCCTCACCAAGTTTCTTCCTCATTTGAGGCTTCCACCCCTTAAAGGGCATTGAAGAGCTCTCGTCTAGATCCTGTATGGCTTTCTAAGGTGCTACAAGTCACAATCGTCACCTGCCTCTTGGCTCAGTGCTCATTGGTTGCACGGAATGGAGATAGGCAATATTGACTCAATTGGTAGTGGCTATGCTGGCGTTTGGCAAAGTGTTGTAGGTGTGTGTTGTATCCTGCGCTTATTGTCCTTTGTTTTTGTTAGCATTTGTCGCTCTTCCTTATTGAGAGCGGGTGTTTGTTGTTCCTTCCCTTCCCCATGCTGCTGCATTTGTAACGTTCATGTGACTCCACCATGTATGTGCCTTAAAAGGGAATGAAAAGGTAGGATAATCATCCCCCAAATTTCTCAACAAAAAAAAAACTATACCTCCCACCCTAATGGAGTTCCCTCCAATACTTTTCTTGTCTTTGCATTATGTTTTCAGTTACATGGAAGTCAGGGTATGAAACAATTTTTTTAAAAAATGCCATTACAAATTTTCAAATTTTGAGATATGCCATTCGGACCCATGTGTCATCCATTTGCAGGGATGTATTGGTGACATATCTCCAAACTAAAAAATTATAATGGCATATTTCTAACCAGCCCTTTTAAAAAAATACTTCATTTTCATAAGAAAAATATGTTTAACATTACAATATATTCCAAATATCCAACCAAAGCCTCAAGCACATGTTCTTATATATCCAACCACTATTCATAAATTGGTCATTGCTACATTTACCTGCATTAGAGTGATTTCTAAGGGTAGCTCTAGCATAGAGCCCTACATATATGAGCAAAGAGCTTTGCTTCTTAATTTCTAGGTTCGACTAGCCAGCCAGAACGTGGGAGCTTGTCTCTTCCCTACTAATATCTGCCTGACCTTCATCGCTATCAATGACAACACACTTGAGCTTCAGCTGCATGAAGAACATCGATATTTCTAATGAAATAAATGTCACCCTTGGAACCCTCAGTCTCCATGTATGGCTTGAACCAAGCCTTCCCTTTCCACTTCACCACATCCATTTCATGATGGAGCAAAAACCGAGCCTATAAAAAGGTCGTTTTGGACAACAACACAGTCTCCAAAGCATAACTTTGACTGTCAAATCTTTGCATAAATGGTATCAAGTGACAACCAACATAGTGGTAGGAGTTTCTTCTAACGATTTCCACAAGTTTTGGTTAAATTATGCATACAGGTGATTATGATGGAAATCACAAGCAACATAGGGTGGAAATCAACAATATAAAGCAAGGAAATATACCAACAAGGCGAAAGTTAACAAACTGACGAGTCCGATGGTGCCATGTGGAAAGGAGTCAACCCTCGGAGACAAGAAGAATATCCAAAAGAATCTCTGAAAGAATCCTGCACAAGACCAACTAGATGGGGATCCAGCCAAAAGTGGGTCCGAAAGGCACAATGGCTAAGTGCCTTGCCCGCCAAGTTGTGGTCAGCAACTATGTGAATGCCCACCAAGTTGATTTCGCATGCATGCCAGAGAATATTCCCTTTTTGGAACTGCCTTTGATAGGCTATGAAAGGAGGGCCCCTTCCCCACTTAAGACACAACACAAGAAGGCAAAGATCTCCAGTCCAGAGGTCTTAGCACTAGAGTGAGGGGTATCAAGCAGAAGTGCCAGTCTTGTTGGCATCTTCTCCACGCGCTTGTACCCCGACGAGTGTCTCTGAGGATCGTGCAGAGGAGAGGCGAGCATGTCCATATCTTCTCCAACACTGTACTTCGGTGTTGCTCCCGAGGGGTGCAGGGGCGAGTGTTGGGCCTGTCGACATCATCTCCAAGCTTGTACCTATACAAATGTTTCTTGGATCAAGAAAATGTTTGTGATTCTCTTACGTTTTCATTGTTTGTTGATTTAATAAGATCTAGTTCTTACTGCTTATGGGTTCATCACTCTATCTTATAGAGTACCTTAGTCCTTTATTGCTAGCGGGGTTATAGTAGTAACTTACCTCGTAGATGTGGTGTCTAGAATAGTGGTTGACTTCGTTTATTGCATACTCCAGGCTGTAGAGGTAGGTGGTAGGTGATGACAGCCTGTCAATCCTTTGAAATTCTTTACATTTGGGTCTATAGTAATGCTAAAAGTCAGAGCAGCCTGTGGATGTAGGAGGAAACCGGTGCCCAATGTAATTAATGCTAGGAATTAAGCTGACCTTGTTCTAGATCTAAGACATCTTGAGAACCCCTCTCTACAGCAGCCTACATAGTTCTTGTTGTCTCATGATCAAATAAAGTTAGAAGATAGTATGCATACATTCCTCTTGTTCGATAACCATGGACTACTCTAAGGGAAGTGTTACAACATTATTCCGTGCGCTTGTGGACTTATCCATAGATGTAACAAATGCCACACGTACCATACCCCAAAATTAGTATCAGTAATGGGTCCCTAATAAGGATGTAGTGTTTCCAAGTTTTGGGTCGGCCCACAACTAAAAAAATCTCCAAAATGAACTACAAATTCACCCATCTTTATAAATTCATCCCACAAATTTATTAAGTCCTGATCCACAACTACGGAATTGGTACGCACTTGCATACCTAGTTCATAAAAATACCAAGGGCCCATTTATTTTGGAGTCAAAGTGGGATGGTATGCGGTCATCCCTATTTTTTAGGATGGGGCTACTACTTCACGATTCACTTTTATCGACCAATTGCGGGTCGGTAAAAGTGGACAACCAACTATTGGTGACTAAATGTATATATAACGATGGACTACTAGTCGCTAGTTACTAGAACCTTTAGCGATTGATCATCGGCCGGTAAAGCTCATCGTTGTCATCCTACCATCGGTCAGAAAAAATTGAGCAGGCGCCAATCTGAAAACTTCATATTTCTACCCACCCCTCTGACTACAACAAACCCTAACACTCTTTTTTTCTCTCTATCCCTCAGTCTACTGCATGCTACCCCTGCCCCAAATCTCTGTCAGGCGTCGGCTCCCGCTCCCCTAGCCAGCCGCTGCCGCAACCTCCCCCTGTGCGAACCAGCTCCCACCCCCTGCACGCACCACCCTCTGCACCTCTGCACGCTGCCCCCTGTGCGCGCCGCCTCCACACGCCGTCCATCCCCTGCGCACGCTGCCCTCCGCGCTTCTGTGCGCTGTCCCCCACGCAAAGCGCTCCCGCACATCATTCTATGCACCTGCCGCCCCTGCTCGATCTATCCCATACGCTTGCCGCCCCTATACGCGCCGGCCGTTGCACCCCTGTGCGCTCACCCCCTGCGTGCGCCCCAGTTTGGAACCAAGTGTGATGCCCGATGAGCCAGGTCTGTTCTTCTCGATTGGGTGCAAAAGGCTTGCATTACATAGGAAGCAGAAAGGGGCCAAGCAAGGAGGAAGAAGGAAAGGTAAAAAACTGCAATTTTTTCGAGTTTGTATCCTAAATTAATCTGCATATTGAGATTTCGAGGGAATTGGGCTGGCACCACTGATAAGAAGCACCATCTCTAAAGCACCACTACTTAGTATAATCTTCTCTCTACTCATGCCATTATCCACTCTTTGCCTCCTTTTCTTTTTCCTTCAGACATTTTCCCCGACGCATGCGTCATCTTCTTCCTCGCTCTGGGACTACGCTGCTGTCTCCCTCGCCCATGAAGCTGCCACCGTCCGGCGAACCATGCCGAAGACGCCGCCGCTGCCCTCCTGGTCCGGGTTCAGCCGTGCCTCCTCATCCCTGTGGAGCCGCAGCCGCCCAATGTGCCTATTCCATGGAGCCGCCGCCTCGCCACTGCCGTAACCATGCCTCGAGCGGCCTTGCCCGGCGAGCCGTGTTGAAGGTGCCGCCGCTGCGCCTCCTCCCTTGCCCGTTCAGCCGTCGCCGCTTGGCGAGCCGTGACAAAGGTGCCGCCACCAGACTTGCCCGTGGAGCTACCGCCGTGCCTCATCCCTCGCCCATGGATCCGTCGCCGCCCGCCTCGCCTGGACTCGCTCGCAGAGCCAGCACCCCTTGCCTTGCCTGGCCTCGCCCGTGGAGCCAGTGCCGCCTGCCTGGCCCATGTCGGCGCCGCACCTCTAGCCTTTCCCGTGGAGCCACCGCAGCCCACCTCGCCTGCGGACGCTATGGCTGTAGCCCGCCTCGTACCCTGCTGACCGAGGAAGAAGACGAGGGTAAAAAGGTCCGAAGGAAAAAGAAAAGGAGGCAAAGAGTGGATAATGGCTTGAGTAGAAAGAAGATTATACTAAGTAGTGGTGTTATCCAGACGTTCTATTTACTAATGGTGTTTTAGAGATGCGCTCTTTATCAGTAGTACCAGCCCAATTCTCCCTTGAGATTTCTTTTTTTTTTTTGCTGAAATTTCAGGTTCATAAGACTCACCTTCGTTGGTGATTTTAGGTATTACATTGTCTATATTTTCTGTAACAACCCGCGTTTCAAAGAATCCGAAATGAATAATTTATCCCCAAATTCCTTTCTTTTCAATTCAAATTTCTTCTTTTAAATCTTGGTCCCAGCTTATTTCATTCGCGGGCTTTTGTTTTAGGCTGAAAAATCAACCAGGTCACCTTGTTTTGCAGCCCAACCGTTTCCGGCCATTGGATCGATACCGATCACTGTGAACCATTGGATCAGTAGCTGAGAAAAATTTCTTTGTTAAACCTCAAGTTAATCCCCATATAAAACCTCTCCCTCTTATCCTTTACCACCAACCCTCGTTTCTTTCCCTTTTCCCAAGCGCGCGCCGAGCACGGGCGCCGTCCCTGTCCCCATTCTGCTCATCGACCGCGTCTCCGTCCCGCACGTCTTCCTCGACCTCGTCCGATCACGTCCCCGTTCCAACCTGCGCTGCCTCGACCACTCCGCCTCGACGATCCGTTCGTCAGCACCATTCGCTTCTCCGATCCATGTCTACAGCGACGCAGCCGTCCGCGTCGCCAGCTCTCTATCCCGATCGCGTCCCCGACAGCATCGTTCTGTCTGTCTTGGTCCTGGTCGCAGCCGTCCGCATCTCGACCGCTTCGTCGCTCGACCTCACCCGTTCGTCACTGAGCTGTGTCGCACCGTCCCGATCTGTTCTGTCATCATCCGTGCGCTGTTTCCTGTCGGCCGCGCGTTTGAGTTCGGCTGCCGTCAACACCTCGTCTCCAACCATCCAAGTTTCGTCGAGGACCCTTCAGCACTCCCTTGGTGAGCACCGCCGTTCAACTTCCTCTGCCTCGTTTTCCTTCGGAATCATTAGATCGCGTGGTGTGGCGACTAGTTCGGTATGTTTCCATCTAACGTCTAGCGCAGCCTTGAGCGTTCGTGGGTTCGCCGTTCACGTCCCTCCTCTCAAGCAGTAGTTTCGTCTGATCGTGCGCCATCTGCTTTTCCCTTTTTTGCAGTTTTGTTGGGCGCCTTTGGAGTTTGGAGTCAGAGTGAGCGTCGACCATGGAGCAATCAGTGTAGTCGAGTTCGTCGGTCGCTGGCATGTTGCACTGCGAGCTGGAATCGTCGTCTGATCACTGGTGCAGCGTGGCCAGCGCTCGCGTGTTGGTATTTATTCGTCTCTGAACTGCGGGAGCGTGGAGGTCGCAGGGTCGTCGTTCTAGTTTGCTGCAAGACGTCTTCACCGAGCAGCGCTACGCCAAGCCAAACCCTCTGTGAGTATCAACGTTTTCCCTCCCATCTCCGTTTCTCCAGGTAGCAGTTCGAATCGTAGCTCGTCGTAGGCTACCGTGTGAGCTCGAGTAGTAGCAGTGGCGGAACCGTTCTATTTTTGGGAGCCGTTCGTCCTCTGCGGCAAGGAAGGCAGGAAGGAGAGTGTCCGCTGGTGACCGTGCAGCAGGAGACTCAGGCGAGTTTAGGCGAGTCCAGCGGCGCTGTTGGTTTGTGAGGCTACCGAAGCTTTTCTGATTTAGCTGCACTATGGAAGCCTTGCTGTGGTGGTGGAATCCAGGGATCCAGTGTGCAGTCACAAGCCTGACTTGTGGTGGCTGGGCACGCGCCTGGGAGCACGGCGCGGCGGGCGCGTGTGGAGCCGAGTCGTACCAATGCAGCGCTGAGCCGGCGATGAGCCAGTGCTTTCCGTCCTGTTTCGGTGGGGCGAGGAGTCAAGCAGGGAAGGCCGTGACCACCTGCTGCGTCCAAGCAAAGAAGAACCAGAATAGATGAAGTTGGGCCCTGATGGCAGTGAGAAGATGAGTCTGTTCGGTAGCTGCAGTGCATGAGGAAAAGAAAGAAAGAAGAGGTCAAGAGGCGTTGGAAAAAGAGCTGCACTACCGAAAACCGGCTCTTTGCCGAGTGCACTAACATTTGCCGAGTGCAATTCTTCGAACACTCGAAAAATTTAATATATACTGAGTGTCATAACAAAAACTCACGGCGTAAAAAAAACACTCGGCAAACCATTTCTTTGCCGAGTGTCGCTGCCCTCGCACTCGGTAAACATTTTGTTTGTCGAGTGTCAGGAACCGCGCACTCGGCAAAACTGACGTCCGTTTGCGACCGTCACGATTTGTCGAGTGTCTACGGTTGACACTCGGCAAAAGGTGGCCTTTTACCGTGTGCATTTTTTGGCACTCGGTAAAACGATATTTTGCCGAGTATATTTACTGAACACTCGGCAAAATAAATTTGTGCTGAGTGTTTTTTTCTGACACTCGGTAAACAAATTGATTTTTTTCCCTCAAATGTCCTACTAATTTTTTTTCCTGCCCACATACTGTGTAAGCTACTCCATTTAAAATTTGGGACATTTTTTGATCTTTTAGCTATATTTAGTTAATTTATTTGATTTAATAGAATTTTTGGAGATAAGTCAAATTTACACTGCAAGTGATTCGAATAATGCAATAAAATGAATAAAAAAATTAGATTCATGTTATTGAGTTTAATGTGAAGCCTTAACCGGGAAGTAATATAAAATGTCGAATATGTGTGTCCACGAAACATGACCATAAATGTGCGACCGAATTGTTTGAAAATTGTATAAAAAACAAACAAAGTCTAAAAATCATGAGATTTGTCAATATCTCATGATATCATATGTGGAACATATGATAAAAAATTGAGCGCGTTTTGCACATGTTGTCATGTACGCTGCTTAGAAATCGAAGCATCTCCAAACAAGAATCTTACTCTTGCGTAGAATTCGTTTAGATTTAGAGTCAACGTGATGGTCGAGTTGAGATTTCACTTCACAACTTTTTGTATATGAAATAACCAACATAGATTGTCTCATGTGAAATTTTGGCGAATTTTCGAATCCGTTTGATAATTTTAATCAATTTACTATATTTGTAGAGCTTCAATTCGTATAAATTGATTTTGAGTTACAACTGCATGAAATAATGGTCTAATATTTGTGCAAGCATCGAATATGCAATTTTGAGTGAATTTGACAAGGTATTTTCAAAGAGCATTCGAATAAATTTAGTAAAATACGTTATAGAAAAGAGGGGAAGGGTAAAATAAAAATACAGTTTGCCGAGTGTCAGCCAGTAAACACTCGGCAAATATGTAGTTTGCCGTGTGCCGCCTCCGGACACTCGACAAACTAGGTGATTTTTAAAAATGAATTACTCTATGTTTGCCGAGTGCCAGGATCCGGCACTCGGCAAACTAGATCCGGCACTCGACAAACTTTATGTTTGCCGAGTGCTATTATGT
>BCLG01003844.1:0-44646 GCA_001602295.1 Zoysia matrella
TACTTGGCAATGTGGTTCATGAGCTTGTCATCCTCCTCCGGCGACCAGAGACCTCTCCTCAGCTTCTTCTTGGGACCAGCCACCCGCCTCGCCATGCGCGCCGCCGGAGCTACCGCCGCCAAGAGCCCAAGAGAGCTTTCTAGCTCAACGGCGGTTGCCAGGAGACGAGGACAACGGACAGAGGGGGATAATCTGGCCAGGGAAGAAGGCGAGGTTTAAAAGAGAGCTCGGCCTCTGCCAGCCCGGGAGGCGGACAGTCGCTCTCAATTAGGTGCCAGTGTACAGTAGACTGTAGAGAGTGTGAGCTACTAGCATCTTCTCTCTCTCTCTCTCTCTCTCACACACACACACACACACACACATCATCTCTTCTTCCTCGTCGGCTTCTTCCTCCACCTTTGCTCATCCGAGCAACTAAGGTTGTCGATCGTGAATCATTCACGAAAAGGCTAGCTACGATCTTCCCCCGTCCCGTGTGCGCGCTGATTAGTTAGGTACCGCAACTGTCCACCGAGCCGTGTCGGTAGGGCATGTTGACTCCTTTCTGCCTTCCACTACGGCCTGGCCAGCGCTGCGCTGCACTGCACTTTCTTTCTCCAGCTCAATTATTTTCACCTTGACACTCTGCTACGCATCAAATTGATACTGACAGCACCTCCATGGATGCATGGCCCTGTTGGACTTCGGGCGCGCGCGGCATTCACTTTGCTTTGACATCACTTCATGGCCGGGGGTGGTTATTATCTGGAACGCAAGCAAGCGATCAGGGATCACATGCATGGTGGTCATCAGCTCGATCATTACCGCGATGCATGATTCAGTTGCTATCGAAATTAAATGGTGATTAATTAATTAATCAAATCAGAATCCAGTCAATTATGGGCATGGTGGGCTAGCTAGCCAGATAGGGGCGCACAAAAGTAGGGTTGAAAAGGCCATATGGCCATTAGCAAATTCAGCGACATTACAGCAGGGAAGACCTGCATATGTGTGTGGAAGAGATGGCGGCTCAATTCTAACCACATGTGTCGTTGAGCTTTTTAGTGGCTTTTGCTGGCGTGGCCGTTTGGAGTATACACGCAGCAACCTAAACTAATTTTGTAATTAATAGTGATTGTTATTAGTTTAGTGTGTACGCAATATGTGATCTCAACTTTGCCACACAAACACACACACACACACACACACACAGAGAGACAGACACCAGGGTTGCTGTTCTTTGTTCCAGAACAGATCGTGACGGTACAATAGATCATTTTCCCTGGCAGGAAACGGGTCTCCACAAGCGTGTTGCCTCGAGACAGAGAAGCACAATCGCTGAATCGCACGTGCTTTTTTGTAAATGCTTCCCCGTTCACATATTTCCCGTTCAGTGTAAGCATCAAGTGCAATTTTCACGCGATATTAATCGCAATCTTCTCGACAGTTCAAGCATGCTTCCGTGCCCAAGCAAGGTTCTGTGCCATTCTGTGCCTACAATTAATAATTGCTGCAATCCTGTTTTCTAATATTGCCACGTATCCATCGATACAGAGGCTGAAATATTAATATATGTATTCTCTTTTCTAAAAAAATAATAAAAAATAATATATACCATGCGCTACGTACATGCACGCATTAGACAGCGACAGGATACACGTCGCGTTCGACCAGTCCACTGCAGAAACACGTACGTACGCATGCGCACAACAGAGACAAGCCACACGCTGAACGTCCAACTGAAAGTGCCTTCCCACTGTATCTACTGCAGCTAGCAATTGTCCTTTTCGGTATTTATGCTTGTTGCTTTATCTTCTTTTTCAGTACAGCTGATTTGTGGGTTATTTATGACAATAATGTAAAAATGATGAGCAGGATACAACGACATAACAAGGCCGTCTATATCGACCCCCTGTAGTAAGTGAATATACTAGAATATACTTGTTGCTTGCTTCGATAATAAACTTAACTATAATGGAGTATATGGTATAAACATCAAAAGTCGTCTGATAAAATATGGTCAGTTTCGTGCATTATGCGCCACTTGTTTGGAGAGACAGCACGCTCTGAATGTGTAGTGTTGTTTTGTGGCGAAGCTTTCCTGATATTTAAGTGTCAACTTGTTTCAAAGAAGTATGGTTTTCCTGCATAGACACGCAGCCATCATATGGTTGCGCGTTATGCCGAAAGGAACATATTTAAGATCGTATGGTATGCAGTATCGAATACGTATGTGGCATTTTAGAGTTGTTAATGTGTACCGAATCGCTCAATTTGCAGTATATAAACTTTTGAACTTTTGGTATCAGATAAGTGACATAACCAAACAAGCTCACAGTATGCGTAGCTATATAGCAACTCGCTGTAGCTGATTCATTATTATGGAAGAATATTTGTATCTGCTTAATCAAACTCTGGAGCTGGCTGCATGTAATTACAAGTACAAGCGCATGTGAGGTACTCAATTATGCCTAAATTATTGGCTTTCATAGAGAGGACCAGCTTGTACTGTACTAACTTCTCATAACGATGGGCATATCAAACTTTCAGATGACAGAATGAAATCCATGCTAGTACTGGGCTGTTGCGCCGTAGATAATCCGTTTTATACTTCTCCCATGTGCAGTTACTCTCGTACTTATTTGGGAATAAAAGATCCACCATGTATATCCGTACAAATCCATTTGTCAATTTGAGTATGAACACATACTCTATCAAAGACACTTGAAAAGTGAATTTTAAAAATTAATATGAGCAAAATAAGCGTCTATTCGAGCAATGGGATAAGAGCCTGGAAAATTAACACTATTCCTATGGCAGAGCCTTCCAAGCGATAGACCTCCAGACATATCTCCATATATACCGTGCCAGGCATGTACGTACACCTAGAGATGTTAAAAGGTCTCGGTCCGCAGATCTTTTCATAAATTATTTTATTTTTTAACTAAATTTTAGTTCAAAAATAAATAAAATTTCGGTTTTTATCCGATCTGACCTTTGCAATTTTTAGTTTATTTTTTTAACCGTTTTCACCTCTACTTACAGCCACGGCAAGAAATCAGAGGAACCACCCGTCGTCCGAGACCCGAGAGTAAACCAAACACGGGCGGTGCTAGGACGCAACAGAGAGACGGCCGACATGCCCATCTGTCCCGCTTGGCGCGGCGCTAGCTCACAGAGCTCACAGCCAGCCACAGACTGGGAGCAGGAAGCCAGCAGAATCGTTGCTAAAGAAGATCCAGTCGACCGGTCGCATCCAGCAACAGGGGCATGCATTGCACGCTCGCGCACGCCGCCGGGGCGCCGGACCCCTTGATATGACAGGGGGCGCGCGCGTCTCCGTCCACCGGGGACCGGGCGGCCGGGCCGCGTCCCCACGGCGGACGCGCACGTCCCACCCGCCCCCGACCGGTGCCCGCACGCGTCGCCGTTGCGCGTCCTGCCACGCGCAAGAAACCGAGCCCAAGGAGCACTGGCTGTCCTTCCTGGAGGAGCTAGGTAGCAGCCGTGGGGTTCCGTCCTCTTCCCCGTCGCGCGCGCGCCCCTCACTGTCGGCGCTTTAAGTCAGCAACTTGTGCGCGTCGCCGTCGCGTGTGCGCTGTCCGCCCGTCGGAGCCGATACGTCTCGCGCCGACGTGCAGGGCACCTTCATCAATTCCGATGTTTGACGCGCGCGTACGTCTTCTGTACGTGGGCATGCATGCACGCGTATTCGTATCCTATCGTATCGTATTCGTACCTCCCTGCCGCAGCATGCAGCAGCCTCGTTGTCACTTTCCTCTGTGCCAAGACGCCGAGACAGAAGGCGGCAAATGTTCAACGTCGATTAAAGATGTGAGGTCGAAATTAGGAAAGTAATAGCGGCCATGTTTTTCCTACTCTCATTACTCAATCTGTCAAACTGAATGTTCCTTCTCCGGGGGAGGCCGGGACCGTTTAAGGTTTTTAGTTAAAAACAGAATCATTTTAAAAACTGTTTGATAAATTTTTCAGTGATTCAGATTCAGTAAAGTAAAAAAAAGATTAAAATGATTAATATATTAATACTAAAAATATCGAAACAACTGTATAAAATTTTACAAATAAACGAAACAACTTTAAAAACCTCAGCGAACTAATAAAACAATTTTTAAAACTTCGAAAACTAATAAAACAACTTTACGAAACTTTAGAAATAATTTAGATGGCACTTTACTAAAAGCTCGACGAGACTAACCTAACGGAATAACTTTGAAAAACTTTAAAAACTTTTAAATTTTTTTTTGCAATACTGTGATGTGTTTCATGGGTGAAAAACCCGTCTGGCAGTTTCACGCCGCAAGCTAAAATATCGAATCGATTCCGATCGATTCTCCGTTGAACCGGTGAAACGTTTCAGTTTTTATCATTTGGCTTCGGTTTCTCCGTTTTCGATCGCGAATCGAAAACGACTCTATCGTCCAGACGGACCCTTAGTTTTAAAGCGTTCCGTGTGCTCGACCAAATGCCACGTAGACGTGGTTTCCCGCCAAGGAAGAATGGCAAGACAAATGCGCTGTTCAGTTAGCTAGGTTTGTCCAAAAGGGAACTCATTCGCATGGACTCACTCATTAATGGACTCACTCATTGAAGAACAAGGTTAGCAGGACCATGCTAATACACATGGAAATAATATTAGTCACCATACCGAAAGGCCCAACGATTGGTCAAAAAATTCATATCAATGAACTTCATATACGCACGTTATTCATATATTCTTGTCATGTTTGATACATGAATACGTATACAGTACACTCGATAGGGATCGAAATGGCCAGTTACATGATCAAAGATATTTTATTTAATTTTTTAATGGAAAGAATCCATATGTGGAAGTAACGCAGAGACCGTTTCGCATTTGTGCTGAAGGTTCTCTGCCCTATCAATCACAATATGATCATAATCCAGTGATGAACATTGGGCAAGCCAGTCACTTGCGCCCTCTGTCTTTACCTTGTTCTTTGTTGTGAAGTTGTAGCAACTGGTATTTTCTCTTTACCATATACACCAACTGAATAGTCTTAGTGGTCTCCCCTGAAGACAAGATGATGGCAAGTGCCATCGCAAGGGTACGCACAATCTGTGTACTTTGCATTTCCCCTCTCGAAGAACCAATCCCCGACAGCTTCAGCAATTCTCTGCGCATCAGAAACACATGGAAGCAGCAACATCAGCCTAACCAGGTCACTCGCTTTCAGAGCAAAGTTGTAACATAACTGTGAGGATATAACATGTAATTTGCATCATTGCAAGCGTACCTTGTTACCGAGACGGGGCGAGTTATTTGCATACCATGTATCTTGTCTCTCACTCTGACAGTGAGCAAAACATGAGTTGATGAACACACCATTTTGCTTTGATGCAGACAAACCACTCACGGCGTTAAGCATTTGGTTCCTGAAACCTGAATCAAACATACATGATAAGCCAAACTTGTCTCAACAAATGGAAAGTCTTAAAGACATGGGAAAGCAATGAAATACCCTGTAAAACCTGAAGCTGATTGCTGTTACATGAGGCATGGTTCATCCTACATCCTCGCCACTGACCCTGTGGATCAGCTGTTCTAGGGGCCACACTTTGTTGAAGCTGGAAAATACAGGATAGGGAATAGAATTACTTCACTGATTACTCTTTCAGTTTTGATTACTTCCATATTAAGTACTGCTACAAGCCTACAACATAAGGTTATATATGCATGATAAATACCTGCCACACATCGTAGGCCGTGTTCAAAACAAAAGTTGGAGTTTGAATGTTTGGTACGACGTTCTGGGGGAAAAAGCACTGTAGGGAGCAACAGTTAGAGAAAAATATTTTTTATACATCGACAATATCACTTGTTGTATGAGTTACCGAGGTTTCATCCATGCGGGAGGTACAAGACCTAGGTAAACTTCTTCCAGAACCCTAAATAATAGGAGAATTTTCATAAGAGTGGTGTTAACAAAATGAACTAGTGCTAAATAGGAGAATTTTCATAAGAGAAGTATGAAAAAATGAACTGCTGCTAATGACAGAAATTAGTTGCAGCAAGAACTAATCTGTAAAAAAATCATGGCCAAAAAAGTGACGTGCCTGCAATTTCACAATGCCATCGAAGAAGGATCTCATTTCCCGACGGCCAGAAATATCAACACTGCATATGGATAATCGAACATATCACACTTTTTTATAGGAAAGAAATGATGACCATATCAATGCAAGTTTCATCTATTTCACGTGAAACCTACGTGTCAAGAAACATTCCAGCATCAGCAAGGCATTTAACTCTGGTATTCGATGGAAATAATCCACGAAACTCATCACAGTGAAGTATGGTAGAAACACCACCAGCTGAGCATCCAGAAAGAAGGGCCTGGTACAATAAAGTGCATCAGGGGAATGGACATGATTTCCCGGAAGCTATTGAAACAAGAATGAGTTTTAGAATCAATGCCTGATTAGCATAACGCATTCCTTGGGCCATCAGATCTTCCATTGCCACCTGCCAGATGCGCTGACCACGGAAATAAAGGCCTGAAGCCTAAAGAAGAGGAAGTTTCTAGCTCAATTGATAAGTTTATATAATTCCACTCACACATTATATATTTGGTAAAACTGGATAAAATAACAATTTGAAGACATAAGACAGAATTGTACAAACCGCGTCAGCACCATCACCGGTGAAGGATCCGCCATCACAATACCTGACCTTCACTCTATTCCAGTTGTAGAAATCTAACAGATAATGAACTTACAATTACTTAACAAAAACAGCAACAAAATAATCATGTGATCTTTCTCTCTCTCTTTTTTTTAAGATAATGGATGTGATATTTTCTTTTCTGAGAGAAAAATAGTATGAAGTCTGGGAGCTGAAAAGCATACCTGGATTTTCCTCAGGTCTATTACTCAATATCCCTGTAAATTGGAGTTGACTCTCCATATGATTTGATGAACCACGATGACCATCCTTGCGGAGCACACAGCTTTTAACATCATTGCACCAGCCTCCACCCTGAATCCCATTCCACATCGATAATACAAAGCCCAAATGGCACATTGTGAATTTGCAACGTTTAAAACTATAAAGGGCCACCCGCATTATCAGTAACTTGATTACAGATATTAGCCAAAGTATTACTCACCTCCAGATTGACAAGCCAGTTGTTTGCTCCTGATCCAAATCCTCTATGCAAGTGGTAACCCGGTACACTTCCATCCAAGCACACTGTTATAGTTACCATCATAGGAAGTATTAGGTTTACTGATGTGTCCTGATCTTACTGAAGAAAATACTCGTGAGTTAGTTCAAGAATGATACTAATTTCAAAGATCCAAAGTTGCAGCCACTCAGCAGAATTCTTTTGTCAATTTTAGCAAACAAGATCATCCTAAAATAGAACCAAAACGAAGCAGAACCCTGGACCAAATTCAAATATTGGGCAATGCAGGGAAAACAAAATCCTAGCCAAATGTTTTATGCTTATTTGCAACAAGTAATCATTAAGCACTTAAACATGGCAATCGAGCAACAACAATGCATCATGAGAGCTCTAAAAAATAACAATTCATCATGACTACCACAAGCGCAGCGAAGGCTAGATCCATGCACATACATTTACCAGGATCGCAGGATCCACACCACATGCCACATGCTGCATGATCAATCACTCAATACAGCCCGAGTAACCGAAAAGAAAAAGGTGAGTAATAAGTAATAATCGCACTCCAAGCCAATACTCCATATAGATGCTCTGACCGACCAGAGTCAACGACCCAATCAAGGCAAACATACACTCAAATACCCAATCCGCTGACTGAATTCTGCTGCTAGCGCAATCCGCTGAATACCCAATCCGCTGACTGAACTCGCGTGACTGGCAATAAAAAAAGGCATTCTTTGCAACAAAACGTACTAAAGAAAGAAACAATTCTGGTGCTAGCGTAAGATTAAAACTCACCAGCTCCCTTGGCAGCCGCCGATTGGATGAGTGTCAGGCCGACGAACACCCCAGTGCCGCCGGAGTCGGCGTTGGTGCCGTACGCCTGCTTCTCGTTCCACCACGGCTCGGAGGCATGCGCCGTTCCCACCAAGCCCACAAGAACCAAAGCAAGAGTAGTACAAGACTCCATTGCTCTGTGCCTCCTCATCTTCCCGCCGCAACCCCTCCCTGCTCTCTCTGAAAGTGAGCGAGGGGAGGCCGTGGATCTGGAAGGGAGGGATGCCGGAAGTGCCGGAGTGGAGGAGAAGCGAGAGCACAGTCGCAGAAGCGGCCGAGCAAGAAAGGAACTTGTACCCCGCGGCAGCTGGCAGAAAAAAGGAGATTCTGTAGCGTACTGCTAGCCGAAACGCGGTACTGGCGCGGCTGCCTTTGGTGCGGCGTTACAGCTGTGAAGCAAAGCATCTCTCCTCCATGGGGAGTGAGGACGAGGAGAGAAAAAGGTGCAGGGAACGGAGGGGAATGAAATCAGCTCCTGCCTTTGGCCCCGTTCAGCTGTGGATGCTGAAAAATCTATAGTTATTTTATACTGTAGCATGCATTATAGCCGGTAAACAGCGTAGCCATCAAATCATCAATCGAGCACATCTTTTGCCTCTGTGCGGTGTTACAGCTCTGTACAAATGAATTTTTGGTATGCATGAAACTGTAAAAACACAAGTTTCTTTGGGTTTGTGCTCAACTGATATTCAAACTGATTGGAACAGAGGTAAGGAATTCAAACTGATTGGTACAGAGGTAAGGAAAAAATGGCATTTCTCTGAAATTTGACTATACGTGCGGCCAAACCAGCCAACGGCCGTAAGCAGCTGCATCAACAAATGCATCGATCAGGCAGGTCTCCGCACGCTCCGATACAGGGGGACGTCTACTGCGACCAAAACCGACCAGTGTCTTCGACCAAAATCCTTCTTTTCTCGTCTCTACAAAGACAGACCGGTCCGCCGGAGCAAAATGTCCATTGCGATGACCAGTTTAATGAAGTATAATAACCTCGACCAAGGCACACGACCAGGAAGGATGATTTGCAGCACCAACTGTGTGAGGTCGACCACCAATCCGCCATGGCGGCGGCTGGCGGTAAAGGTTTGCAGGCTGACCCATGATTTCTGCAACGAATGATACGGTATCAAACGGATACGAGTACACTGATAACTGCACGGGACGCCGTCGGCTGTGGTAAAAAGAATCTTTATTGCGGTCCACCGTCGAACGCGCATGCTTTTTATCAGTTGAGAGTGCACTGGCCATAGCCCCCTCGTCCATGGCCGCTTTTGCCCTGTTAGCGGTTGGTGCATGTACAGCGTGTTCAGTGGGCACAAGAAGCACCGCCTGTTCGTACCGACCGGGGCCTGTGACTGCGAATGGCGGGAGAGCTGACCCGCCGGAGCACATGGACACGGAGGCCTGCGACAAGAGTGCACGAGTAAGCTACCGTTTGGCACGGCTCACCGAGCGGCTTTTGCCGCAGCTCACGCATGAGCTCTGCCAAAGACCGTCCCGCGTGAGCCGCTTCAGGATCGCAAGGGCAAAAGCCGGAGGCAAAAAACAAGCGCAGAGCAAAGCCGGTGAGGAGAGGCTTTTTCCGGCTCACGGTGTCCTTTACCAAAGATTCTCCTGAAAATACACTGTCTGCCCCTCTTTTCTGTCTCCTTTATCTCCTTTTCTCAGGAAAAAACTGGTAATTCATTTTAACTCTTTATTTCAAAAAAAGCCACGATAAAACATTCTACAAACATTTTTCAAAAAAGCTCTCATTTATTAAAAAAACTATATTAACATATAAGCTAAAGTTAAAGTCAATTTTTTATAAACTGCAGCCCTACCAAACATGCCCTAAATAATCAGCTGGGCCGTGTTTGATCGGATCACGGTGCTGCTCAGCAGCCGTAGCTCCAGCATATTTAGAGATCGTTAGGCACAGCTCCGGTTTATGCGGCTCGTGTGAGCCGCGTAAGTCAGTTTTTATGACTTCACTGATTTATAGTTTAATTTTTTTCTTCGACCTATGCTACAGTGTAAAATATTTTTTACAAGACGAGGCGAAAAGCACCGGAGAAACTCTCCTAAACGGACCATAAGAAAGAAAAAGAAAAAATCACGAGAGATGGCGACCCAGATTCAGATTTGGCATGGCATGGTAGTCGGTACAGATGCGCGACAGGCGTCGCATCAAGTCAAAGCTAAGCACGTTCTGCCGCAGATCGGTCGACCCGTTTCGTTAGTTGGTGCCTCCGACTTCTATAGCGGATCCGTCGAGGACACATGGACCGCACGCTTTTCGCCGAAAGGCCGGGAGCTTAATTTCAGTGGCCAACGTGTTGGAGGTATGACGACGGCGTCTCCACCTTCCCGGAGTCGTCGGAGGGGTGAGCGAGCGACGCAAAAAGCAGGCGGCGAAGGATTGGAGGAGGAGGACAAACCTGTGCAGCTGTGCTGCGTACCAGAGAAGAATCCGATCAGGTCCGTGCGTACTACACAAATCAAATGGATCCCGGCAGCGTACTTCATCTCAGCGTTATAAAGACCACGTGCTCGTGCCTGCGATCAATGAGCGATGTTCTATGTATGTGGGAATCTGTGATTGTAGTAAAAATAAAACCGCACGGTTTTATCGATAAACCACTCAATTTTTTTCTAACTAAAAACCAAGCGGATTACGGCTAAACCCTGCCAAAAACATGTTTCGTGCTGCAAGCATCACCAGTTAAAAACGACATAGGAGTTAACTCGGAACAGAAGGGGAAGGAGGAACGGGCTGATTCAGACCAGATTTGAGTTCCTTACATGTAACGGCTGCTTGGGCCAAAACGTACGTACTTCAAGAAAACTTGGGCCGACACAGCAAGGGTGCTGGAGGGCAGATCAGACTGGGCCAGCGATGCAAATGAAAATAAAAGACGCCAAAATAAAAAGGAAATGTGTGGCTGCTGGGATTCGAGCCCAGGTCTCCACGGCCACAACGTGGAATTCTCACCACTAAACTACAGCCACATTTGCTGCACGTTGGTGGCTAAATATTTTATTAATTATATTGAATGGGTGCGCGGAACTCAGCTGCCCACGTCACAACCTCTCACACCACAACCAAGACCCGCGAACGCAGCGAGACGAGAGACAGGAGGGATTGGCTTTCGACAAGCACCCGCGATTATCATTAGCTTTTTGTCCTTGTTTAATCGTGCACATTTTCTTTTGGAGATGCTGCTCCTCCTGACAATGACGTCCAATATAATGTCCACATCATTTGGTAACAAATGAAACTGTTCCTGTATTTCTGATGGTAACATGGGACGATGTTGTCTGCCTTTTGGCTCTTTTTCTGTGAATGTGTCCAAATGGAGTTGCTGTTGCTTTAGTGACCGTTGACAAATTAGTTACTCCCTCCGTCTCAAATAACCATCTTTTTATATTTTTAAATATCTACTTTTTTTATTCAAAATTTTTGTGAAAATATTATTTATTTTATTGTGAAATGATTTGTTATTCAAAGTTTTCAATCTTGTCTTGTTTATTTTTTTTTATAAAACGAATGATCAAATTTCAAAAAATCAAAAATATCACTTATGAAATAGAGGAAGTAGTAAGCAGAATCACTTGTCAATACTATAGCCATCTGTCTAGTGTTCCATATGACTCGGACTAAACTGTTTAAGGAGTTGTAGTTTGAAAATTGCAAGCTGTTACTTTCAGTGACATTTTTTAGAAGACCATAAAAACGCACGATCCATAGAACGTGGAGCACAATTCAGCTATGTTTCGCAGCGAAGACCCAAACAACGAAATTATCGTACAAGGACTGACAAAGAGTGGAGTATGGTTTGCCGGTGTCTCGGACTAAAATGGTGTAGTAGAACGAAAATACGGTTTCTAGGACCAGAATGATGTCAACAGTCAGTCGGTCGCACTTTCTCTTTACACAATCACGTATATCAACACCTCCAAGCATCAATTGAACTATACATTGATTTCCTCCGATGGAAACAGAACTTTCATACAACCAGCCTCCCAGCTTACTCTCAAAGAATATGTAAAAGCAAACTTTTCACATACCAGACCTGCAGCGTCACATATGCAAGATGTGTCTCCCGATCCCATCGCATGCCGACCCCTGGCAGTCCTGGAGTGAAATATTCATCAGGCACGTAATTGGCGATGCAACAGAAAATGATTGCATATGACGGTCCTACAAACATGTCAAGATAACAGGGATGGTGCAAGCTTTAGAAAGGAGAGAATGGGAGGCAGATCGTACAAGCTATGATGAACAGCACCACCTCCCGCTACTGCTTGTTTCATTTGTCTCACCCTGTAGCACCACAGCTTTCCCATTGCTTAATGACTGAAGCTCACTTTTCTTCTGCTCTTGTGATTGAAATACCTTCCGACTTAGAATGTTGTAGATCTCTTTCACGACAGTTTGAAAAGCTGCTGCAACATTTGATGAGTCTAGGGCTGATGTTTCCATGAAGAAGAGGCCCTGAGCCTCAGCCAAGGCCTGGCCTTCTGCTGTGCTTACTTCACGTGCATGCTTGAGATCTGTCTTGTTGCCAACCAGAATTGTGACGACGTTCATGTCAGAATGAGCTGTCAGGAATAAAATGAGCAAAAAAGAGACGTCAAGAAATTAGGATTAGACAACTTACACGGAAAGGAGAAGAAACAACCACCAGTGTTGGAAATTAAAACTGAAGTGTTTTAAGTTCTTAGTTGCATTTCTCCACAGATAACCTCAGTTAATCAGTTATTAGTGGCATTGACGACATCTATTGACTAGGTACTGGTGAAGAATTAGAAAGTATGCTATAAGATACATAAACTAGGGAAACACTGGTTCTTACTGTGCAGTTCATTAAGCCATCGTCCAACACTTTCAAAAGTCTGGCGTCTGCTAATATCATAAACAAGAAGAGCTCCAACTGCGCCTCGGTAGTAAGCAGATGTAACTGCTCTGAAGCGCTCTTGTCCAGCAGTATCCCATATCTGAGCTTTAATTTCCTTTCCTTGAATTACCAACTTTTGAGTCTGGAACTCCACTCCTATAGTGGATTTAGAGTTTGGAAAGAACTCATTCCTTGCAAACCTTGCTAGCAAATTTGATTTACCAACAGAAGAGTCACCAATCAGAACAATTTTGAATAGATAATCCTGGGTTTGTTCCCCATCTCCATCATAGGCCATTGTGAATCAACCACAAAAGCGCAGCTGGGCTTCTAGTTCTTTGAAACCTGCCATGTGTGCAGTGTTATAGTATTAGATGTGCAGATAGATAATAGGAAATGATTTGCAATGAGAAATTCTAATTATAAAGATCTAAGAAAATATAGCATGGAGATTGGAGAATGGCTTGGATACAATCACATGAACCTACACAATGCAGATAGAACCCCGCAATAGCATGGTAAACATGTAAGCAGGTATTGCTTAATCATAGGTTTTGTGATGTCAAGGTTTTCCAGGAAAAGATCGTTCATTTTCACCTTCCAGAGCTTATCTGATTTACAAGAGTCCCCTTCCAATCACAGCAAATCACAATAAAGAGCATAGAAGAAGGCAATCAAGAAACTTAAAGCAGTTTTCAAAATGGAATACATCTTTCTCAGAATATGGAAAATCCAGGCAAATCCCAACCAATTATATGGGAAGCTCCTGTAAAATGCCATGTTTCTGGATTGACCCTGTCTTAGTCCAAGGAAAACACCGATTGAATAATGTGAAGTCCATATGGTTGTCAACATTCTACATACTGTTCATCAATACATAGCGAACCTATGTGGCACTATCCATTTTCATCAGAAGTAAACAATGTGGCATCATGAAATTGGTGTTCTAGTCAGGCATCTAGGACAAGAAACGACAGCCATTCCAGGCTGATGATCAGCTACCCGCTAAATCAACAGTAATAACTGTCAAAGATTTGATCAACTACTGCCAGAACTCACATTCTCAGAGCACTACCTGGGACTGGCTTCGGCATTTTTATCAAAATAATAGAAACCTATTATTGTTCAGTTGAAAATAGAGGCGAACGCTAGCCGGCATCAGTGAGTCGCTGCCTGCCGCTTGAGTTGTTTGGATGGGCTACTCTTCCTTCCAGGAAGACTGTAAGCTCATCTCCAACCCCGATTGGGATGAAATCTCTCCCATTTCCATCCCCGACCCCGCGCAGGGATCAACCCGTTCCTGCTACATAGTCTAAATGTCGACTACACAAGCAAGGAAGAGGATTAGGGAGAAGGCTCAGCTCTCACCTCGAGGAGGAGGAGGAGGAGGAGGAGGAAGAGGAGGAGGAGGAGGAAGGCCAGCCAGACCAAGCTGGCAACCCGCAGGCTTGTGCCCCGTTCTCGCCGCCGTGCGGTCAAATAAGCCGCACCGAGACCGAGCCGCTGCAAGGCGCTTGATTGCGGCCGCACGCGCGCCGTGCTCGCTTCGCCGCAGCGGCGACTGCCTAGGATCTGTGGCGGCGTTGGTGGCGCTCGACGGTGTTGTGGACTCAGGGGAGCTAGGTTTGGACTTGGCTAGGTAGACCGCTGCCGTGCGCGCGCGGAGAGTCTTGGAGATCTAGATCCCCGGCCGTCCACCCCCACTCTCCGCCCGTGTGTTCCGGTTGATATTGGGTGGAACTCACGTATCGCGTGGCCGGTTTGTTTGCCGGAGCATCCGTGTCCAGCGCGCCGGGCATCTGAATCCTCGGAGCCCTTTTATGGCCTCGGGGACGTGACAACCGGGACATTTTTACGGTGACCAAGGTGGAAAATCACCGGCCATCTTATCCGTGGGAACTGGGCTCAGATATTCAGGTTTATATAAAAATTTTCATATAAATTAATTTAATTTTATAGAAAAAAATATAGATAAAATTTCTACGGTTCATATGGAGACTTACGTAGTTTTGTTTTGATTGCGCTGAGAAAACCAGAGAATGCGCTCAGTTGCCAACGGCCCCTCGAACCACCACCAGCGGACTGTCCACCGGTGCTCTGTACTGTATCTCGGACCGACAGGACACGAAGAACTGAAAGGACTTGTGCAGCAGCAGCGGCTGCCGGCCGTCGACGTTGACAAGCAAGTGAAGCGCCCCGCACCCTCGCCTCTGCGCAACTCGTCGTATCCGTGTGTCTGTCTGTCCCCAATCCCATCACGGGCAAACAAGCCGATGTCCTCCCCCCACGCCACGCAACAATGACGCGTCAGAACGCCATGCTCCGCCGCCGTAGCCCCAGGCCCCCGGCTGCCGGAATAACCGCGAAGTCCATAGGCGGCAACCACCGTAGTAGTGTGGTGGTAACGCCTCTCGTGCTCGTCGGGATAGCAAAATTAGACTCTTTTTGATTAGCTTGTACTGTAGCCATGGCGATTAGATCACCGGACCGGTCTAGTTAGTGGAGGCTGTTAGTGCGGTGTACTCACCGTGATAAGTAAGGATCGCGCTTTGCCGTAGCAGCTGCGGAGAGGCATGTGATCAGGGTAGATCGATCACAGCGAGACGCAAGGCACCGTTGCTGCGTGTTGGTACCGGGCTGAAGTAAAGGAGCTTTTGCATGCAGGAGCAGGAGGAAGCATAGTTACCTACCCAGTGGAGATCGGATCAGCCACCAGCGCCGCGCTCTTTGCGGCTGGCTGGACCGCCCGCAGCTTTGCGACGGTACGGCAGTCGGCAGGGACGGGTGATGGTCCACGTCCACGGACTTCAATTCTTTGCTTCCCATGACCTTCCTTTCGGTCCCTTTTCAACTTTTTCTGTGGCATGCTACAAGCAATACTAGCTCAAGATCTTCAGGAAAGAATAGTAGGCAGTTCAGTTGGGACACTGATGAAACTTGCATGCTGAAATAAACAAGACTTTATTTTTATCCTTTTCGTAAAGAGAAAGAAAAGGTCTTAGTAGGAGTAATAAACCTGGTGCGAAGCACAGAGAACATCAGCGTACCATCATCCAGACTTGGAATTTTGTCAGTGAAAGTACCCTTGTCCGCCGCTTTCACTGGAACCGGAAAAATATGGGGGTGAAAGTAAAACTCGATCTCCGTTACTGTACTCTTGATCAGCTCGACAAGAATCGAATCACTCTCTTCCTTTCGCCGGGTTTCACACGGACCTGTCGGACGATGCCGCTGTGCAGGCAGAGCAGAGGCCTCAGGCCTGCACGCCTCGCGCGAGCTAGGCTGAGGCAGCAAGCCACAGTGTCTGCCTGCCGTCCGAGAGTGCGCCCTGCAATAGCCCACGTGCTGGCGGCGGGCTCGCCCCTGCCGCCTTCTGCGGCTCTGCCTTCTCCTCCTGCCGCCTCCGACGCTGTTGCTTCAGCGATCTGCATCGCTGAACTGAGCCGTCAAATCGCTGCGCATTTTATTTCAGCTGCGTCCACGGAGTACTTCCATTTCACGGGAACCCAACGGGACTCATAATGTCATCGAGGCCCAAGTGGACGTACGGGGCCGAATGCTATAGATAGGCCTCGTGTTACCTTGATCGGGCCTACGGCCCGCCTTCCGTCTCTTCTCGTTGTGGGGGGCATTGGCAGGACCACTCCAAGTTGATCTCTTCCTTTCCTCGGCTCCTCGCCATTCCTTTCCCTCGCCATGACGCGCGTCCCGCCAGCTTCCTCCGGCGCCCACGCGATCCCCGCCGCGGGGGAGGCGTCCACGGAAACGCGCGGACGCGATGAGCAGGCAAGCACGTCAGTACGCGTGCGTTCCTCGCCTTCGCCTCTACTTCTGCCTGACGTATGATGATGGTCTGATTGGAGTATGCGTGCGTGTGGTGTGATTCTTGGTCCAGCTCGCGGGCGACGGGCATGCGCGCGGGAGATGGTGGTGAAGGGCCCGGGAGGACAGCGCGGGAGGACGAGCACCCGTGGCTGATGCCGATGCCGCCGCCGGCGGTGGCGGTGGGTGTGCCCGTGGTTGCGCCGGTGCCAGCTCAGACGGGGCCGTGGGCGAGGCCGAGGCCGAGGTCGCCCATCCCGTGGATGAGGGTCGTGGTTGGAATGATGCTACTTGTTCTACTGGGCTACGCGTTCATCAAATGGGGTCTCCCCTTTATCTCCGAGAAGGTGATGATTTTTTTAACCGATTGGTTCTAATAAGGTCCTGTTCAATAATGGATAGGTAAGAATAGACCATTAGGCAGGAATTGATCCAATTCCATTGGATTGGTCGGGAATGCAGTTCATTTCCTCTGCCCATCAAAGGGACTGTGCCTAATCAACATACAGTTGCGACCTGTTTAACATGCTCGTTATTTCCTCTGCCAATCAAAGGGACTTTTTTTTAGAAAATAATTCGGATTGATTACCCCGCAAGTATTTTAGTTAATCAAAGTTTTTGTTCATAGTTTAGAGAAATTTATGCAATACAGGGCTTTTAATTACTGCATTTCCACATTGGTATTGCTGAAATGCTATATGTTCCATTGGTTCGCACTGATGTGAAGCCAGTTGATCTATAATGCTGCCTACTAGTTAAGTTTTCTGCTCCTTATGTTGCAGGTGATCATGCCGATTATTCAATGGGAAGCAAGATCTTTTGCACGCCCAGTGTTAGCGCTTGTGATTGTTGCTTCTCTAGCGCTCTTTCCAGTGGTGTTCCTACCTTCTGGTCCATCAATGTGGTTAACTGGAATAGTTTTCGGATATGGTCTCGGCTTCTTGATCATCATGGCTGGGATAACCATCGGCATGTCGATACCATATTGGATTGGCAGACTGTTCCGTGAACGCCTCAATGTAATGTTTCTAACCTCTATCCGCATATGAGTTACAATGTCTCTTTTTTTATATATGCAGTATTTTTATTTTTGAAAGGTTATATATGCAGTATTCAGAGTCCTGAATCATAATGTGCTACTTCTCTGCTCTCATCTGTTTGTCAACATGCAGCTCTGGTTAGAAAAGAAATGGCCACGGCAGATTGCTCTGATTAAACTGGCTGGTGAAGGGAGCTGGTTCAAGCAATTTCGGGTGGTTGCGTTGTTAAGAATTTCACCATTTCCATATGCAATGCTTAACTATGCTGTAACAGTCACTGAAATGAAGTTCAGCCCTTACATATATGGTTCAGTTGCTGGAATGATACCTGACGTATTCGTCAACATTTATAGGTAAGATTTGGACCAGCACCTTTTAACATCTCTGATTGCTTGAAAATAGATTTTGTTGATATCAGGATTCAGTTTGAGCATGGACTGCAAGTTAAATGGAAGCATTAGCATGGGTTGTTCAACAAGTATCAGAAACAAAGTACTCATGTGCATTGAGCTCTTAATGATTTGTACTACTTTTGTGCAGTGGACGGCTGATACGCACATTGGCAGAGCTGAAGTATCACAAGCATCGAATGTCAAGAGTGGAGATAGTGTACAACGTTATCTCTGTTATTGTCGCTGTTCTCTTTATGATTGGATTTATGATATATGCAAGAAGAGCACTTGATAACTTGGAAAGCTCGGAAGGCATCTACCGTGAACCGGTTAACACTTTACCTACAGGCTCTGCTGAGTTCAGAAACAACCATCAAGGATGCTCCACAGTCCGTTCTGTACATATAGATGTTGTATAATGGTTTGTACCTGTAAAGTCTAAACACTTTGAAATTCCAATCATGTGTACATAAACTTACTAGATTGGTGAAGAGATATGTGAATAAAGCGAGTTTATGACATGGCCTTCTGCTTGCAACTTATTAGTCTGTAAACTGCTGCTTCTCAAATGTCCTGGTGCCGTTCATATTCAGTGCTCCTGAGACATGCGTATTGTATGCAAGCTTGATTGTATGGTGGACTGATGGTTGTAACCAATTTCGCTATCATGCAGTTATGTTTTTTTTTTTTTGGTGAGCTAGAAATGGAAATTGGGATCAGTTATTGAAATGCCATTGTCCTGTATGGTCATTCTTGCTCATCAGCTCATGTACAATAAAGCAGAAACCATGCCACAGTACGCAGATGCACTGAGTCTGACTTTTCTCAACACTGTTAACGTTGCCTGATTGCTCATGCCAAACAAATAACGTGCAAATCGTACAGAACGGCCTTTTCTTTTCTCCAAAACTGAATCGCAATTTGAATTAGTTAAACATTTGCAAAGTACTTGGACAGTACAGTAGTAAAATCTTGCAAGCTAGGTAGCGATGTGCATGGCGTAATATCAGAAGTGTTGAAACGATTACTCCACGGTCATGCAAGTGGTTGGTACGAGATGACTTCCGACTGCATCTCGCGATGAGCCGGCATGCATCCGTTGGCGATAGAGGAGCCGCGTCGGGCTTGCGTCCTTGGTCAGCAAGGCGAGCCGGCGCCGGAGCTGGAGCGGTTGGAGAGGCTCCTCTCGAGGTAGAACGCCCGGAGCCTAGCGTTCCGGCCGCCGGTGCTCGCTGAGTGGGACAGCACGGGTAGCCCCCACTGCGACGAGAACACGATGGAGGGGCAGTCCGCGGCGGCGTCCACCGCGCTCGCCGCCACCCCCAGCCGCCGCACCAGCTCCACGACCAGCGCGGCCATACGCCGCGCGGGAAGCAGGAACAGCAGCCGTAGCCTAAGCAGTCTCTTGCCGCCGCTGGCCGTCCCCCTCCACCTCCCGGTGGCCGCCTTGCAGGCCCGCCTCCGCAGCCGCAGTGGCCGCCGGACCCTGACGCTCCCGGTTGCAAACGACGGGCTGCCGCCGTCGTACCCGTCGCCGTCACCGATTTCGCCTCGCAGCCGCTGGTACCGGCATGCCGAGCGCGGCAGCCGGTGCTCCCTCGCCATGAGCACGTCGAGACCCATGTGAATGTGAGCTCGCACTCTGTAGCTGATGCCGGCAGCAGGCGAGCGTACGTACGTGGACGCGTCGTGCGACTACCTAACCGAAACCAATGCGAGCTGATCGACTCACTGAGCTGTAGGAAGCATGAGGAGAGAACGCGCGTATATGTAGGCGCGGAAACAAAGACGCGAGCTTGCGGATCAGCGAATGAATACATTGCGAGGCACATAAAGAAAAGAAGCAGAGCGCGGCACATGGAAGGGATCGCCTAGAGCTAGCGCTAGCTCCCTGCAAGGGTGGTAGAGGGGCTCAAAGGCGGACGAATTTAATATATATTATTATAATTTTATATATTTTAAAACATATTATTAATATATAATAATAAATAAATGACACGTAAATTTAAAATAACGTATTTAAAATTTTATAAAATTAAAATGATATGTATCAAATTAATCTTTAACATAACGGAGGGCAAGCGACCAGAGGGGCGCCTACAGCCTAACTGCCCTTTAACGCATGCTTTCCGCCACCACCGGCACCGATATAAAAATTGGCATGAGCATGCGTAGTTGCGATACACTCTTCTGCCTTCTGATGACAGTGTGTTAAGCTCATCCAACTCCCTAGTTTATTATCTGATCTGATGGTTGCATGCAAATGACCTTAATTATTATTTTTCTCTCTCAACTGGGTAAAGGATTATTTCTGTGTGATTATCAATTTATCATGACCAGACCGGTAGTAACACTGCAATCATAAGCTGCATTGGGACCATGCGGCTTGGAGTGCGAGTTAGTACAAATGTTCTTCGTTTTAAATAGAATTTGAACTGAAAGCAATCTCTCGTGGATTCTGCTGATTTGTGCGCGCGCGAGTAGATAGATGGGATTGAAGCTGCGGCACATGCGCCGTTGCCAACACAAAATTGAAGTTATTGGTACCGTATTGCGTTCGATCAATTGGAGCAATATAACGTAGGAGTAGCTTACAGCAAAAGCACGCGTATTATTTTCTCATAGAGACGATGATTGGAACCATCATTACAAGATCACTTCACCACATGCTTACATGTAAGCTCCAGCATCTTTTCCATTTTCCGTCTCACACAGGATGTGAGCAAGAGCACGCACTAGGGGCTAGAACCCAAAAATTTTGTAAGAACCACACAAAAATTTCACAAAAATTAGTTCAATTTCATAAAAAAAACGCAGCAAACGAGAAAAATTATCGTATTCCAAAGAGTCCTTATATATTTTTTTATTCTAAGCATGCTCATCATGAGCTCGATCAAACAATGCAAGGCGTGATAATAAGGTGAAGCCGTATGGTAGGTTTTATCGTTAAGCCGTGTCATGTGCCATCATTAGCAAAGGCATAAGAAAGGGTCGCTACAGGACACGGGAGATCATGGTCCATGATTGGGAAACGGCCGGCTGTGATGATTGGTTACAGTATTGTATTAGTACGATGCTTTGCTGCCACTTTGACAGCTAAAGCGTCAACCTAACATGCCCTATGACAGGACGCAAGTTGCGCCGTAGATGGAATTATGGAAGCCGACCCACAAGGCCACAAGGGGAATAGTACTATACAATGCATGCATGAAGCTGCACGCCACCAGCTGAGTCAGTGGTCAGTGTGCCTCTCTGTAAAGGTTGGGAAGCACAGATCCACAAGCCTTACAAGTTACTTCCTCCATATTTAAATTATCGTTAGGATAATAAATTTAGTTCAAAATGAACTAAACTTGTACTAACAACAACAATTTAAAAAGGAGGGAGTACAGTACAGTACAGTACAAACACATGGCATGAAAGGACTAGCAATTGCAGTGCAAAGTACAGAGGATTGGCATGTGATTGCATAGGATACATGTTGAAAAAGTTAGCAACCATAGGTTGGAATGAAGTACCAAAACATTCCTTGTGATGGGTTAAAAAAACTCAAATCACGAGTATGAAAGTTCAATGCCAGAAGCTCAGCACTAGTTCACAAGCTAGGTTCAGCACCATCATATAGCCAATATATAGAGCAATAGCATGATTAATAAATGGCGACCCTCATTGCCATTTTTTAACAGTATACCACAAGGTTCAGTGCCATAATGCAGCCAGTATCCAGAGAACTTGGACAGACTTTAAATGTAGTCACAGTGAACTACATTTCAAAACCGATACAAAACAAAGTTAAGCGAACATTTCCTCCACACATAAACCACGATGTACCGCACAACTCCTAGACCTTCGGCATAGAATCTTCATCTCAAGGCCCTGCAACTCATGCGAAATTAAGTGCGAAATTATTAGCATACAAGATTGGATGGGTCTTCCAATAATCTGTGTGACTGTTTATTCAGAGAACTAATCATGCTTTACTGCATCTAAAATTCCACTAAATGTGAGTTTTACTGGTTTTCTCTGATTGTCGCATTTCAATATGTGCAACATGTGGGTGTGTGTGTTTGTAAAGGTTTCTACAATATACTGATTCACAGTTCTCCGATGTGGTTCGTGAAAAAAAATGTGCAAAATGATAGTTTTCAAATTGGCTTCCATTGTGGCCATTCTCCATTACTTGATCCCCATTGAACTAACAGAAAAAAATTAAACTGAACAAACGTCAAAGATAAGAGAATTTTCTACAACGTGAATGAATTTATGTTCCAAGAACATTGACCCTCTTGATGTATTTTTAATTTCCTTCGTGATATCTTTCAATTGGTTGAATGTGCAGGGGAAGAAAAAAGTATCTTGTTGAAAATCAACTTCAGATCTACAAACAAATATAATACATACCACCCTAGACTAGCGACTACTCTATCTAGAAGCACAAGATTTAGGGTGTATTCTGGATGAGTGTAATCTTGCATTGTTTCATGCTACAAAATATTACCTTGTGGAGCATGGGACATCAGAGATTTTCCAAGGCAACATCACGCCATACTTCCCCTTGCGCTGGTTGGCTTTCTTGATCTGTAGGCATTTAGAGAACCATATTAGGTTCCAGTACACTGTATAAATTACAACTCATAGGATACAACATCAAGTGTTTGCTTCCCATTTGCATATATGATCTTACTTATGATAGAACATAAACATCATACCCTTTATACTCCAAGAATCTAACAAATGGAATTTGTGCATACTATACAAATGGTCAGCTAGTATCATGCTCACTTAATGCTTCAGAAGCCATTTACAAATTTTTATCATAACAAGTAAACTATCGATCGTGTCTAAAAATAACATTGATACACAAATACCTATAAATCCTCATAAGTAGGTGCACGTCCAGAATTCAATCAAGCAAAACATATAAAGGAATTACCCCTGTGTTGGAAATCCCCAGATGATAATCCCTATGGATAATTTTATGAGGGAACTAATAATCTATGTCCTTCGGCATCAGGAATGCTAGGATTTCTAGCATTTCGTTCCCAATTTAGTATTTATTTCAGATTACAGTTTAGCCAGCATCCCACGGCTTCCCCCGGGGTTTAGCATAACACTGCACTTCGTGACCACGGTTATGGCCCAACACATATTTGAGTCTGAATTAGGCATCCGACCACGGGAATCCAGAGTTCGCCTCTCGGTTATCTCCACGTGCAGATCAAAACCAGAACGTTCAGTGACACTGCGGATTGAGTAGATAAGTAGGCAAGCAGAAATGCAGAATTAGAGAACGGGAGCGTACCTGCGGGCGCTGGATCCTCGGCGTCCTCGGACTTGACGGCCATTTCCGGCGGCACCGGGATGTCTGCACATAACCAGCGCAGCGGGCGTAAGCTGTAAGCACGGCGACAAGGTGGGAGGAAGTGGCGAGGAAGGGGGACTAACAAGCACCTTCAGCGGGCAGGGTGTCGCGCATCCACAGCTCGTCGACGATGTCGATGAGGATGCCCAGGCTCAGGCCCTGCTCCTGCTCCAGCCCACCCATCTCGTCCTCCGCGACTCCGCCCTAGTCACTTCTTCCCCGGCCAAGTTCCAATCTCGTCTCGTCCGGTCCTCGGTAGTGGCGGCTCGAGGCCTCGAGCGTTCGCATTGGGGTGAATGGGCCCGCTTTAGAATTTTGAAGTGAAGTTTTGGGCCGATGGGATGCCTGTATCGACCTAGCGATCTATTGAGGAAGGTTCATTTGGGCCTGTCATATGGGCATTGAGGTAGGCTCACAAACAGAGATTAATGTAGCACTCAGCCCAACTCACGGCAGCCCATTCGCACCTCCTTTCTTTTCTTCCTCCACAGCAGCGCTGGTTCTTCTCCCATCCGCGCCGCCGCCTCCTCTCCCTCAGCCGGCGCCGCCTCCTTTCTTGACGCCACCGCATCTCTCCTGCAGTCGCCGCCGCTTTCTCTCTCCTGTAGTCGCTTTTTTCCAGGGTGTGAACTGCGAGGCTCAGAGACCTCAGTCCGTCCCTCAGTATGGAGGTCGGCGGCGAGGCACAACCTTTCCGCCTCTTCTCCAAGCAGAGCAAGCCGAAACCCAAGCCTAAACCCGAGGCTGAGTCAGCGGTCCAGACCCAGCCGGAAGGCCGGATACCAGACCTGACACCCGCCGCTGTCGAGACCAGCGACGGCGAATCCAAACCAGCTTCCACAATAGTGACAGAGACCAGCCAGTCCGATGACGCCTTGTCGTCCACCGCGACTTTCGCGGACCTCGGCCTGTCGCAGTGGCTGGTCGACTCATGCGGCGCCCTGGGCATGCGACGCCCCACGGCGGTGCAGCGACGGTGCATCCCGCGCGCGCTGGCCGGCGAGGACGTTCTCGGCATCGCCGAGACGGGAAGCGGTAAGACGGCCGCGTTCGCGCTGCCCATCCTGCACCGCCTCGGGGAGGACCCCTACGGCGTCGCGGCGCTCGCGCTCGCTCCAACGCGCGAGCTCGCGGCGCAGCTCGCCGAGCAGTTCCGAGCGCTCGGCGCACCACTGGGGCTCAGGTGCCTCGCGGCCATCGGAGGGTTCGACTCGCTCGCGCAGTCAAAGGGTCTAGCGCGCCGCCCCCACGTCGTAGTTGCCACCCCTGGGCGCATCGCCACGCTCGTCCAAAGTGATCCCGAACTCGCCAAAGTATTCGCCCGTACAAAGGTTGGCACACGATTTCACTTTAACTACTCAGAGGTCATTGGGGGTTGCTTAAGATTTTGTATGCTGTATCTACCTTGAAATCCCTTTGAGTTATCAGTGAAGTTGTATTAATGCTTATCTGCATCCTTAGAAATATTTCATTGACATTTGTTGTTGACACCTGATTACTCAAGTGGTTGCCCTTTCCTGTCACAGTTTCTTGTGTTGGATGAGGCGGATAGAGTGTTAGATGCTAATTTTGAGGAGGATCTGCGGGTGATATTTGGCTGTTTACCAAAGAAGCGGCAAACATTTTTGTTTTCAGCAACAATGTCAGAAAATCTGCGTTCTTTGCTCGAAATTTCTGGCAGCAAATCATATTTTTTTGAGGCGTATGAAGGATTCAAGACAGTAGAGACCTTAAAGCAACATTATATTCATGTTCCTTCTGATGGAAAAGAGCTCCATCTGATATATCTTCTGTCAAAAATGAATCAAAAGGAAGACCATATGAAAGTGATGGGAGATTCTATTCGTTCAGCAATTGTATTTGTCTCATCTTGCAAGTATGCTTCCATAAACCAGAATTACCTGCTTGCTTGTTCTCCTCATCATGATGTCTTGTCGTTTGTCATGTTATCTGGGTCAAATTCTACTTTCTTTTTTAAATTTTACATGTTATCAGCCTTTGCTAGAAGCGCCAGATATATACTGTTGAATATACAAAAAAAAAAATTTAAAAATGTTTTGCACATACTTCAGAAAAGCTTGGTTTCATATAAAATTAGTATGTTACTTGATTTTGGTTCTTATCTTGCCAAAAAAAATGTTAAATTCTTTACACTAATTTTATGTGAATTACTTCCACTAGGACTTGCTGCTTTTTGGATGTACTCCTGGAAGAACTTGGGCGTCCTGCAGTTTCATTGCATTCTTACAAGTCTCAGCCACAAAGGCTCTCAGCATTAAGTCGTTTTAAATCTGGTCAAGTTCCTGTATTGATTTCTACTGATGTGGGCAGCCGTGGGTTGGATATCCCAACAGTCGATCTTGTGATCAACTATGACATTCCAAGGTTGGATATCCCAACAGTTAATCAGCCTTGTCATCACACTTTGTGAATGTTGGCAGTTTGGCACCTGATTTGTTTCGCATATACTATTTTAGGTTTCCTCGTGATTATATCCATAGGGTTGGACGAACTGCAAGAGCTTCTAGAGGAGGGCTTTCGATCAGCTTTGTTACACAGGTTTGCTGAATGCTCTGAATTCTTTCCCCTTGTTCAACTATCATTTGTCTATTATCTGAAGAACAGTTCAGCATTTTTGTAACAAGTTTATTGAACAATTGGCGGTAGAAAAAAACACTAACTGTCAAACATGTTAGGAGGCTTTGGCTGATGTCTAATAGATTTTGTGTCTTTGAATTGCTGAAGTCAGAATTTTAAATGCACAATATCAACATAGAGCTATCCATGCATGGATCATATGTATGTTGCTTTTCACTCTCTTTCAACTTCCTCTCTTTTGCCTTCCTTTGTGAGTTCTGGTGGTTTCAGTTTTGCCTACTCCATCTTGATTGGGATTAAAAGGTTTTGTTGTTGTTTTATAGAAGTGGATTAGTGTTTTAGTTTTTATATCGATGCATTATGGAGGTGTACCCTTTTTTTGTGGAACTTGCATACTGAACTGGATATATCTGCAGAAGGACATATGTCTTTTACATGAAATTGAAGATGTAGTCGGGAAGCAATTGGATGCCTACGAGTGCGATGACAGAGAAGTAACCAAAGATATTACAAAGGTGTGGAATTTGTTTATGTTGCATGTAGCTGATATCTGCCTTGCATCTGAGCAGATATTGCCCAATCTCTTATTGTTGTCATCTTTATGCGCACTAAGTTTTTCTCAATTATATGTGAACATAATAGGTATTCAAAGCAAAACGTCTTGCCAAAATGAGGGCAGATGACGAGGGCCTCCACGAGAAAGTGCAGGCTAGGAAAGAGCAGAAGAAAAGAGATCTAGAAAGAAAGCGAAAGCACCTAGAGTGAAATCTGTCGAACTGGCTCGAAATAGTTTATTTTTTAAGAGAAATTGAGATGGGAATCTCCGGTGGATAGATAGCTCTTGAATCTGCGGTGGAAGGCTGTTGTGTTTCTGTTTGAACTGAAGGGCCAGATGTGAATTCAGTCATGTGACTCATGAGTCATTAACTCATAATGTTGATTCTTTTCATTTTGGACAGAAATGGCTTGATGAAATCATAAAATTTTGTGGAGGCACATGTAAACCCACTGTTATAGACATACGCTGTTGCTGGTATGAGGATCCTGATCCCCACTACTGAGATCGATATCAAAAATGGCTTCAGAGATCAGAGTCAAAAGGGGAAAATATCCGGTAGTATACTACTTCAGTGACGTGATAGCATTTTTCATTGTCTAGTACTCCATTTTAAAAATTATTGTTGCTGGATAGTTTAAATTTATACTATTATAACAATTTTAGGAGGGAGAGTACGTGTTCATGGTCGTGTCAAGATAAATTTTCTCACTGAAATACATTGCCACTGAAACTTTGAGGGACGCACTATAATTGGTATTGGAGCTTTGCCGGCCATTGGATTGTGTCCCAGGAAAAGTCGTGGAATGATGTCAGAAAGAACACGCTACGATGTTTAATTACATATCCATATAGATTACAGCAAGTCTGTCACGGGATGATTCAAACTCTGCCTGTCGCCAACACCAAGGATAATACCTACAGTACAAAATGCAATGTCCAAATCCAAATGAAATGTTCTTTCCTATCTCTAACCACCACCCATAAACAACCCATTCCTCCAATGCTGACTGGTCCAGACATCGAGTCCCTAGTCATGATGATATGTTCTAGCGTTCTTGGCCATGACTGCCTGCTCTCATCAGGAGTTAGGACTGGTACCTCGCGGATGGTCCTGACTCCCTCCGATCACCGCTTATCTCGAACTCGCTTGAGCTTGCCTTCGACTCAGTGTCTGTGTTGCTGCTTTGGCCCCTTTGGCTCCTCCGGTCCTTCAGAAGATCCCAACAGAGATTTAGACTTATTGTGATACCATACATAATGACTATCAGAGTGTTAAATGGAGAAGAAGCACAACCTCTCGGGATGGGGCATCTTCTGCCTCGAGCATCCGAACGGCTTGGCCCATAGTAGGCCTTTTCTCAGCATCGGGGTCGACACACCGCAGTGCCACTAGAAGGGCACGCTTAAGAGCTCGAGTGGTTGGTTTCAACTCCATGTCAGGGTCCACTACTTCCTCAGCTCTTCTCGAGCTAACCATCATCTTGAGCCACTCCACCAGATGCACCTGTAAGGCATCCATGTCATAGTTAATTGACATTAAGAGCAGGAAAGAAACATTCTTTTGAGGAAAAAAAGAGAAAAATAAATGCCACAAGGGATATTTGAAGCAAATGGACACTTGTATGGACTGTTGTACCAGGCATGAGAGATAGGCCAGACAGAGTAGATACTCACCTCATTAGCAGGCCGGCCATAGTCAACTGGATCCCTTCCAGTCACTGCTTCCAATAGTAGGACACCAAAACTGTACACATCACTCTTCTCATTTAATAGGCCTGTATTGGCATATTCAGGGGCCACATATCTGAAACGGTAGCAAAACATGATACATGTAATTTCCAAGTCAAGCTCCCATAAAGCTATTTGCAAAATGAACACATATTTCAAGATATAAAACTCCCTTCTGCAAATTAATACCAGACATTTCCAGTGAGTGAACTAAGGATTACAAGAGATATCAAAGAAACGACATACCCAAAAGTTCCCATAACTCTAGTAGTGATATGGCTCTTCCCCGCACCCAATAACTTTGCCAATCCAAAGTCAGAAAGTTTGCCATTGAATTCTTCATCAATTAGGATATTGCTTGATTTGATATCACGGTGCACAACTTTTGGTTCTATGGCTTCGTGTAAATAAGCAAGCCTGCATATTATTTCATAGTTGAAAATATCTTAGCCAGCTGAATATATAAATATAAGAGAAAAGGGGTAGAGTGACTGATTCGTTTCTTACGCCTTAGCAATTCCAAGAATTATTTTCGTCCGGGCTTCCCAAGTAAGAACACCATGCTGACGCATGGCACCATGAAGCCATTGTTCCAAGTTCCCATTATTCACATACTCATACACAAGCATCCTGGATCCCGACAAGAAAAATTACAGAAGACGATTAATATACAAAAATCAAACAAAGATATGACATATGTGCAGATAGGCCCTGAATGGTGTGTGTTATGATTAATGTTTAACAATAGGCTTAAATTTGAAGGGACAAAAGTAGACATCAGTAAGTTCATTTGATCAGGAAAGAGCAAGTTCATTTAATCAGGAAAGAGCTTACCTGTGAATTCCTTCAACACAATAACCTAGAAGACGGACAAGATTCTTGTGCCTGACGTGGCCAATAGCCTCGACTTCAACCCTGAACTCTTTTTCTGCCTGGCCCCTACAATAAAATCGCAAAGAGCATCAAAATGTTAACCCATCAAAGAGGGCTGTAATATACTAATATTTCAAGTTCTAAATGGAAGCTGTTTTTTAAGGTTAAAGAAACAGAGTTTCTTACATGTTATTAAGAAGCTTTTTTATTGCAACATCGGTTCCGTTTATGAGTCGACCACGGTAAACTACTCCATAACCACCCTCTCCAATGACATTCTCCTTAGAAAATCGATTGGTTGCATGCTCCAAATCCCTCAGAGTAAACCAATGACCCCAGCCCAGATGTGAAAACTCAGGGAGACCAACCAGTGGTGATGCAGATACAGTCGCATACTGAGGATACTGCCTCCTAGCATTGCCTGAACTTCCTTCGTCACCAGAATATGAACTCCCAGCCCTTTCAAATTGGTATGATGAGCTACATTGGCTCAAATTATCAGCATCATTGGATTTGCTCCTGACCAAGTGAACCAGCATTTTCTCTGAATTTTTTTCATAAGGCTTCTCCTGCACCGCGAGTGTGTGGCTTTCTTGCACGCGGAAGTTTTCAACAATGGCATGTTCATGAACTTCATCTACTGCGATCTCCTTGGATACATCAGGGATTTGAGATACTGGGATCTTATCAAAAGACTTCTTTGGCTTCCTCCGATATATTGACCAGAAGCACATGAAACCAAGTATACACAGAATTACTACCCAGATACAGATGCCAATCACAAGCCATAGCCTCAGACCGAAAGGCGGTGTCTTGGATGATAACTCTGCTCGTAGGATATCGCCTGTTGACATGTTTCGTTCTGAGCAACCTACACGCCAGAACTAAGTTAGGTCAGTACTTCACTTGAGAGAGCAAGGAAGAGAGGGTCAGAAACAATCATAAAATCGCATAGATTCACTGGCTACAGGAGGGAAATGCTGGACTTAGCGTTAGGCATTGTTAAGTTGAGCACCCATTCCTTCCTGTTCTTTCAGAAAACTTTAATTTGACTGCTCAAGGCAGGAATAGCACGCAAGGTACTCCCCAGAACAATCAAGTATTAGGGAAAACAATATATCCAAGCAATATTGCGTAATCTTACCAACGGAAGAAAGCACTCGTAAGCTGGGTAGGATCACCAACCCATCCAATCCAATGCCACACGGGAATCCGCAATGGGAATGCCGCTAGCTGGCAGCCGGACTTGAGCCGAAGGAGGCCGCTGGCGGTTTCAGCGGCGACGCGGTGAGCGAACCAGGCCGGAATGCTGCGTGGGGGAAGGGAAAGGGGGGCATTAATCATTCACGAATCCACATAGCGCACAAGCAACCCGTGATTCAAACCGTCAAATGCAGCAGGCCAATGGTCAGACAGCAGCGAGAATCCACTTACATTGGGGGCTGCTTGGCCGTCGACGCCGTCGCGCCCGCCGGCGCCGCCGCCCGGCCGGGCTAACGATGCCTCGCCTGTCGCCCTACCGTCGCGTCCGAGCGATGCAGTGGCCCGTCGTGCCGAATGGATGCGTCGCCGCCGACCGCTGGTGGAGCTCGCGGCAGGCGGCAGCTTAGGGATAGGAGGACCAGCCGACCAAACGAGGCCGAGCGGAGCGGCGGCGTGAAGACCGAATGGCTAGTGAGTAGGGAGTGAGGTGTCACTTGTCTTGCTGTTTTTTTCTCAGAGTGGTTTGTGATTTACGGAGCGCTGATTGTGTTTCACAAAATAATTGGTCATTCTGACATAGTCAACGGATCTAGTAGCATGTTAAACAGATACTTTAAATTTGCCTACCTAAAATTATTATTAAGTTGTTGATAAATTGATATTGGTAGCTATAAAAGTTTTTATCTCTAACAGATACTAATATTATAAAAATTATATACTCACATTTAGCTAATAGTTAAATTTAGAATATTTAATTAAATCACTGTTGAAGATATATTTTTACATAGTGATACATTTAGGTACTATGTTTAAGTATATATTAGAGTTGTTCTAATCTGGTGTAGCAATATCGAAACGTAAAAGCAGATGAAAGATCAAATTGCACGGTGAGAAGAAAAGTGTTCAAAGTTCAAACAGGACAAGCTATATTTATAGTCCTAATGATAAGAAAAAAGGGAGTCTTTTATATATACGCGTTCATATAAACAAGAGTCCTCTCACCAACATGCAATTAAGGGGTCACATGATCCTGATACGATTGCCCACCATCATTTTCATCTGCTGGCAAAACGATGACGGGTTGATGTGTGCATGCACACATGAGCAGAGCCTTCGACACGAGCTCTAGCTTTCAACACAAGACGCGAGTTGGACGCCGACAACATCTTGGGTTCTCAGCGGATTAGACTGAGCGACCAATAAATTCCATGTTTTGTGCTCCAGCCCAACGGCACGATCATCGTCACGATTGTTCTGGTATTGTAGAGGTCTAGTACGTGTTGTGATCAGGTTTACAAAACTATGGTAAATTGTTTGGTTTTTGTTGTTTTTATTTTATTATTGCGATTCGGTTTTATCGAAATCGATGTTTATTTTAAAAAAATTAAAAATTTAAAAAAAATTAAAATACCAAAAACCAGTAAAACCGTTCGGTCTACCGTTAAAACTAGTGAGTTTTAAATTTTGAAATCTAAAACCGTAAAAATAAAAAAACAGATCGACTAACCGTTGAAACCGCTCGAGTAACCGGTAAAACCGAAAAATTTCATTCAAATTTTAAAATTTTAATTTAAAAAAAAATTCGATCAGTTTTCGCCGGTTTTCTTCGAACTAATCCTGAGGTCAGCTGGACCAGTGCCTGCCAGCTCTACGAAAATGGGCCTGAGGTCAACTTCTAGACTAAAATACAATAATTGGTCGGAGTAATTTCTCGATTTCTCCTACATTTAAACGCGGGCACACGGACAGCTCAGGCGCAGGAAACCAAGCTGCACCCGACGCGAGCACGGACGAGCCGCCGGCGATCGCCGCCGATGAGACGGCCGGTGTCACAGCTAGCGGCCAGGCAGGAACCTCCCTGGGCTATTGGGCTTTGACGGGGATAAAGCGCGCGCGGATTTCAGGACAGAGAGGCCGAACATCCTCTCAAGGGCTGAAAAGGTTGAAGCCCAGAAAGAAAGCGGAGGTAATCCTCTCGAATTAATAGTAGGGGCGCAGAAGAGACTAAAGAGAGAGCTCAACAATCCAAATTTAAAATTTCGCTATCAAAATCTATGATTGGAGGAGATGATTTGCTAATTAATGCTGCCAGGATTCAAAATTAAAGCTTCAGAATCTGCGAATTCTGCATATCTTGGATGGCGTATTGAAACTGGAGCATCCGTGGTTACAAATTGATTCTCAGAGATTTGAGTGTTCACAAATTTGTTCCGGGACTACGGTGCTTGCAAAATTAGAGCACCGTGTCTGTCCATTTCATTTCAGGTGAGTACGAATAAGAATAAAGAATGAAACAATTTGTATTCATCACGTATGTATATCGCTCTACAAGATCTACAGGCGAGTATTTTCCTTTTTTTCCGCTCCGCCTTTTATTTGTTTGTCTATGCACAATTGCACTAAAAAGCTCAAAGAAAAGAAGAACGGCAGACTAGTGATCACTGATCAGTTGATGAGCAGCCGGTGCTGCAGGTGCGTCCGGAACGCTTCCCTCGGCGGTGTGAACGGTTCGCAGCACCCTCTCGCCATCGGGCTGCCGGACCTCTGCGGCGACGCAAACCGGGACGACGCCGCCCTGCCGACGCCGCAGCTCCTCGGCGACAGGTGTACCCGCTCCAGCGCTCGGAGCTGGAGCTCCGACGGGTAGTCCCTGACGCACACGATCCTGGGCCCGGCGCCCGTGGTCCACTTGAAGGACACTTGCTTCCCCAGCTGGTACGACTTGGCCCCCATCTTGGAGCTGATCCTCTCCAGGATCTTCTCCCTCGGCACGGCCGACTTGTCATCGTCGCTTCCGTGTTCCTCCTCCGGGCGACCCAAAGACAAGGTTGCGCTGCCGTCATTGCATATGGTCGATGATGACTCGACGTTTTCTGATGAAAACTGGTTCCTGATTGTTGCAATGGGTTTGAGACTGTTGCAGCCGGTGTGTTCATGTTCTGAAACCTCTTCAGCTGCGGTGGCTTCGGCGGGTTGGGGTGCCTGGCGGCAGCCGGTTTCTCGAGCAGCAACCGCGTCGTGGCCATCTGGCTTGTCGGCAGCGGCGTGCAGGTCGGAAGGTATGCTTTTGAGCCTGCTCCAGAACTCCTCATCCTCTTCGTCTGGGCTCATCTGCAGCATAGTCATCGACACAAGAGTTAACAATGCAAGTCATGCAAAACTATTGTCACCTATCTAAGACCCTGGTTGCAGATGTACTCACCTTGACGTCAATGAGATCAACACTGTTGTCTTTGAGGAAGCTCTGGAATTCCTTGAAGTTCTCTTCAGTCGGGCGGTAGTGCCCGCTGTGTGGCCAAATAGCCTGCGGAAAAATATTCAGAACGCATTATGATGCTATTTGAAAAGAAAAGAATGGGTGATAAAAAAAAATTGCACACCAGCAGTACTGCACTGCTAGATGTTTACTTACTACCTCTGTCCTTAAATATAAGCTATTTCTGAATTTAAGTAAAGTCAAACTTTTTTAACTTTGATTATTAATAATATAAAATTAATAATATTTTATCATATATAGATCATATTACTAGATTTTTTATGAAACATACTTTCATAATATGTAATTTTTTATAGTAAAAATTATTTAAATTTATAGATATTATTAGTCAAAGTTGATAGAGTTTGACTTTGACTAAACCCAAAAAGACTTATATTTAAGAACGGAGAGAGTATATACTTAGCAGATAAGTACCTTCAGAATTCCATCTTCAACAACCAGTCGACCGGCAGCAGACGTAGCCCCTCCGGCGAGAAAGCTGGAATGCTGAAATGTGCCCTTCTTCTTCTGACCAACATACAGATTCTTTGATGTGCTCAGAACAAAGATCCACTTTGCGTCTTTCGGCCCGCCAGAAGTGTCGAGGATTTGCCTGCTGTTCTTGTACATGAACTTGCCATCTTCAATCACAACCTCATAGTCTTCTCTTTCTTTCTGCAAATATACAGTTTGGTTCATCATTCCTTGAAAATTTTTTATCAAAATGGAGTTCAAGGTAACCCTTTCAGAATATTTGCAAAAGCTTACCGGACCAAGATACTTGATGCACTGGCTAAGAAGCTTCGATCGTGGGCACCGTTCAAGATTGATTTCCTTGCCTTCTCCCACGTCAAGCCTGAATGTGGAAATAAAAAATCCACATAATTTCATCAACACATGAACATTTGAAAAAGCTTGAAATGGCATGGTCAGATAATGACACTTACCAGTAGAAGAAGGGCTCCTTGCTTTCGCACCGCAGCCAGCAGTCGTAGTAGTAGTGAAGATTATGACCGTACCGGTGGCGCGGGTCAATCTGTTCGTCAGAATTAGGAAATTAAATCAGCAGACGAGTACATGATCCTTAATTCACGTTCCACAGAACTGAATTATTGAAAATTATACTAGATTATAAATCGAACACTTACAGCTTCAAGCCAATGCTGCAGTGCGAGCTTCTGTGCTTTGTCGTCCTTTGAGAGTCCTTTTCCGACCTGAAATTGAAAGAAAAAAAAACGCAAATGCCATTAGTCAAACTAATGTGACGAGACAGGTTTTAGCAAGTGTGGGGGTGTGAGAAGTTGCAGACCTTGGCAGCTCTGGTTCTTGCCCTTGACCACTTAGACACGGCGGATTCCTGCTTCTCGATGTCGAAGAAGGACACGGAGCTGCGCTTGAGCAACGCGAAATCCAGCAGCTTCCACCTGCGAGAACCACGTCCAACCACACGGGTTAGCTTCTCAGCAGCCGGAACGCGCAATGCGGCTGGAAAAATCTGGCCGGACGAAGCCTGTAAGTACGTACCAGCTCTGCTCGACGAGCACGGCGCAGTCGGCGAGCCGGCGGCGCGTGCGGAAGCTCTTGTACACCTTCTGCAGCGTCACCGCCGCGGACTCGTGCTTCGGACTCTCCGGCGCCGCGGTCGCGTCGGCGAACCGTGTCCGAAGAAGCTCCCTCGGCATGGGCAGGGGCGCCGATGCCGCGCCGACGCCGGCGCGGGGCGACGAGCAGGGCGACGTGATGGAGATCTTGGTCTCCACCTGCAGGAGCGCGCTCGGGCTCTGCTGCTCGCGCCGCTTGAAGCTGAGCGAGCCCTCGATTCTGAGGAGCTTGCCAGAACCCAGCGACGCCTTCAGCACCGTCGGCTCCCCGTCGTCGCCGGAAGCCGGCGCCGGCGCCTCCGGAATGCCGCCTTCCACTGCGATGTCATCATCGACAGGACACGAGAAGAGCACGCCCATCAGGACGCGGCGCAGCTGAAGCCTCCCTTGTTCGTGTTTGACTCTGCTAGTTGCGGCCTGGAGATTACCGTGAGGATCCTTGAATGTTTTAGCTGAGCTCGCTAACTACCAAGGCGTCCGGGCGAGGCGACGGCCCTATATACCGCGCCTCGGATGCGGAAAAGCGCGGTCCACGTGTTCATGTCACTCGGATTTCGAGAGGTGCGCGCGCGGTGCTGACCTGATGACCTGTCTTGGTTAGTGAGAAGCGTGTGTCAGGAACGGCGGATATGAGGTGTGACCGTGTGAGCAATGAGCATAGGGCGCGTTCGGAACTGCTACTTGCAGCGTTTTTCTGCTGCGCTTATTCCTGCAGCAAATAGCAACTACAGCAAAAAATTAAAGCTCTTACTGTTTCGCGTAGCTGCAGCCCGCCGGAAAAATCTGATCCGAACGGGGCCATAGTTCTATAAAAAACTGAATGTAAGTTTTATTCAAATTCCATCAAGCTCTAGAACTGATGAGTTTAACAGACTAACTTGATACAATTAAATGAGGATGGACTCCTAATCAACAATTCTCAGTATCTTCAGCTTATGCTTGCCTAGTTTCAGGTGCTTCAATATTTATTTTTGCTTCCAAGATCTGGAAAGCTCAAGTAAAATCGAAATGCAAATTTTTTACTTGGCTGGTTGTACATGACAGCATCCTAACAGTAAATAATATGATTAAAGCCCTGCAATAGTCTTTGCTCTTTATGCTTCTGTCACTATGAAACAACAGCCCACTTCGGCTCCGTGCAACTACTTTGAAGCTGTTTAAGATGTTCTAGCCTCTAAATACAATCTTCCGAACTATAGCATTATGAGGCATCTTAAAGGGCCAGAAGAATGGATCAAATCCATTCTTAACACAGAAAACAGCAAAGAACAAGGTCAGAAAACTGAGATCTTATTCCTTTTCTGACGGCAAATTTGGAAGGAGAGAAATAGAAAAATCTTTTGAAAACACAGAACATTCAGTGCCGAGATTTTTCGTCCCTGATTATTGAGGAAAACCGGCTCTTCAGAAGAGCGGTCAATCTGAACTCCCCTTTGTAGAGGGATTTTTTGTGGTTTTCTTCCCCTGTTCTGTTTTCCGTTCCTGGATTCTAGACCGGCCCTAGTTCTGGTTCTCGCGATTGTCGGGTTAGTGATTGTTCTATTAGGATGTAATGTTGTTTTTCTTTTTCTCTCCTTAATTTTTCAAAAAAAAAATTTACGTAGGCTACATCGGCCTACATCATTATGGTTAAGGTGATCTGTTTCTCTTTAGGTTCGGTTTGGTACAGAAAAACTTCTTACTTATGTATTTTTTAAAAAAAATTGAAATGATTCTTATGAAATTTCTACAATGAGGTTTAAGAAACAAGTGATCATCCATAATCAAGGTAGTGAACCAGGGTACTTCTAATTGTTCGCCACAGTATGATCAGGCCGTCATTCGGTGCTCCAGCTGATCTCAACCGAGACCGGGCAGCACCCAAGCTATCACTCGCCGGAGAATCCTGTGACGCCCGCAGACGTGTGCGTTCTGATTCCCGCCGGCCGGGCAGCCACCCAGCGAGCCAGCCTGGCCGGGACGTCACGCTCACCGGCGCGTTCGCGTGCGATGCCTACGGCTCGACGATCGCGGCCCCCCAACCGACTCCATCAGTCCGCGGAATTTGACTTTGCGATAGGAACCTGCGGCCGGCTCCACCCCGGTCGCCTCGTCCACACACCTTTTCTTGCTCTCGACCGCCGACTGCCGCTCGCAAAGGCGACCATGGATTTCCGGAAATCCCCGAGGAAATCATCGGTCGGCGCTCCGCTCCGCTCCGGTCGCGCGACCGTCAGCGCGGTGTCCCCCGGCCACGCAGCAACGGTGCCGGCCGGTCATCACTCGCGGCGTCAGCGCTCGAGGCCCCGGAGTTCAGAGACACGCTAGCTAGCCGCATGCATACTTGGCCGGGAGCTGGAACGAGATACGTCAACGGACGAACGAATCAGCATTGCATGATGCAAGATGATTGATGGACGGACGGACTCCCATCGCGCACAAATAATCGAAGCAAGCAAACAGTGGTGCGTGCAGAGAGCGAACGATGATAATGCCGGTGGTTTTGACGATCGGTCACGCGATGGTTAGGTGAGCGATCGATCGAGGCGTAGAGAGGTTTATCTGTTTGATGCATGATGCGTGGCGCGGAGTGCTAGTATATTGTTTAGTGGCGCTCAGGGATCGCGCGCCATCGATGCGGCTGCACCGCGAGGCCGCCGCGACAGTAACGGTCCTGCTGCTAGCCTGCTAGTACAACTGATGCACAGCTGGATCCTCTCGGCCCCGGAGAAAAATATTTGGACAGCGTGCTGCAGGAAGCTGCCAAGGAAGCTTCCGTTACGCTGACACAACGAGACAGGGAGAAAGAACAGGTGTCCGAGGGTGGGTCTCAGCTTCTCCATTAACGCAAAGGAGTTCATGCATGTTCCTTACTTCCTTGCTGATTGTGTACTGGAGTACGTAGCTTGAGCAGATAATTAAGCATACAACGATGCAATCGCTCCACCACGTGTGGATGCAAGGTTAGAGACACGACGAGCCAGCCAGCTATCCAGCGGTGATCGCCAGGTTAATGCCGCCGGAAACGCGTGCGCAGGGAGATGACAGAGCACGGGCCGCAGATCCCGAGCTGTTGGGATGGGACCAATGCGATGGATCGACGCCCGCCATCCTCCTCCGCGTCAAAGCGAGGGTGGTACTTGCACGTACCGCCCCGTACCGCGGTTGCCGAACCATGTGCTCCGCCTGCCGAAACCATTACTGTACTAATCATCTGCTAACAATGCATCGTGCACAGCGCGCGCGCTAATGCGCGTCGCCCAGCTGACGGATCATAAAAGAACGGAGGAACTAGTCACTATCCAAAAATAATCCATGGGCCACAACGTTAATGACAGAAGCCAATTATTTGCACTGATCGACGATGATAGATCCAGATCGACCAAGCCGCACAGTCCTTGCAACGCCACGTCTTAATTGGTCGCAGAGGACAGCTCGACTAGGATGAAGCTAGAGAATTTGAGAAATGCAGTCCAAGGAAGTCTCTCTCCCTGTAATCCACTGTTCCAAGATCTCGATGCTGATCCAGTGATCCATGCATCGCGCGGCTCTCCAAGAAACTATACATACTGGAGTAGTGTTCATTATCTCCTGCTGCGTGTCACGTTAAAAGTTCATCTCCAACCTTTGACTTGGGACAGATTAAGAAACGCAGAGAAATCTCACCGTCTGATGAGCAGGTACGAATTGAGGGACGTGGGATCGATGGGACTGTTCGATGAGGAGGCAAATCCTGCTCCATATATGTGGACTCTTTAATTTATGTGCGGTTGACTAACGAAAGGTGTCTGAAAACGTAAGTACGTAGAGTACGTACTGTTATGCCAGGCTCCAGCTTGGCCACCCACGAGTCCAGCTGTTGGCCACACTGATCCATTAGTTTAATTAATCGCTAGCATGTTTTATTAGTCGTAAACTAATAATGGCACGGTCGCGCGTCGTCGATCGGCCGGCCTGCGATCTTTCGGTGACCACCGGCATGTGGAGTGCCATATATGTATTCATTTGTTCGCCTCTGATTCGGTGACGGTAGTTTCTGTAGTAAGATACTTGATGATAATCCTGTACGAGTACTCGTAGTATTTTATACTGGGAGAGCTCGCTGGCTTTGCCGCCACCGCGCACGGCATCGATCTCCTGTTTCCACATGCCCTACAAGGTACGGAAAATACGATGCATACTAAAATCTAAGGAGAATTTTAAAAACAAGGCCCCGTCTGAAATGAAATTTTTTTGTAGAAATTATTTCAATTTATAGGAACAACACAGAAAACGGAAATGAATCCCATATTTCAAATGGCACGAGTTTAGAATTAGCCCGCGGAGATTTTTCAGAAACTTGCCGCACTTGAGATGTTTTCACTGCTGTTACCATTTTAAACTATAGCACGGACCCCTCAAATATATCCAACAAACATTCCAACTTGACACGAACGCAAAATCATTGCCACCAGATTTGCACTTTCGACCTGCATCAAATGCACGGGGCCGGGGCCCCTCGATCCAAAATTAAAAGTGCACAGCAGGAGGAGGTCCCAAACAAGTGGATCAACAAACAAATTAATCCGCCAGTGGCCAGCAGCGACGTCGCGCGGCTCTTTGCCACACCAATGACCAATCGGGTTATTATCGGTGGACGCCTTCTTCATTGTGCCCTGGTCACGTCACCGTTCGCGTAGCGCCGGCGGCCAATGTCCTCTGCGACGTCGGCGTCACCGACGGGCGGAGCAGCACCGCCGGGGCCCGGGTCACGCGGACGCGCCGTGTCTAACGCGACCTGGAAACTACCGCCCATGCCGGAAAAAGAATAGAGTGCGAATGAAGCGAGGGCGCGGTTCGTGATGGTGACCCAGACAGAGTAGCAGTACTGTATCATCTTGCGACTTGCGTCAGGGGTTGGATGGCAATGCCCCAACTGAAACCGAACCGAACCTCTTCGTTCGTTCTTATCCCCCGGGGGGGGGGGGGGGGGGGGGGGGGGGTTAAAAACGGAACGGACAAGGTCAACATGCGAGTAATTAGCTGTACATTCTATAGTTGACACCAGCGATCCGTCGACCGTCTTCTGGTCGTCGACTGCCGATCCCAACATGAAAAATGTTTTTAAGCTGCTCACTGCTACGTAGCTAGGGTCAATTCTACGGAGGAGACGTGAAGAAGGGTGAAGACGACCGGGAATGAAGACTCGAGTACATGCAGTCCTGACAGGACCGTGTAGTATATACAGGAAATAAATAGTAGTATAAGCTGTCAAAGCAAAGCTCTGTCAAACACACTTTTAGTGAGCGTGTCGACGACAATGTTACATAAATACTGTCAAAGTCAAAATCAGAAGGAACGCAGAGAAGTCGCTCGTTCCCCGGCCGGCCGGCATGGATCAAGTGGCATGCACTTGCATTGCCAAACTTGTTCTTACAAAAAGTCCAAGTTGCGAGTCTTGGTGACTGACTGAGGTAAACAAACATGCGGCTCCAAGTTGAGGAACGCTTGCAGGTCAACAAAGCATGTCGCCCGCTCGCTCGTCGGCGTCGTCGCTGCCTGCGCGCGTTGCACACACGTTCGCATCATGGCCCGGGTCATGGACTCAAAGCCTACTATAGCTAGGAGTAGCTAGATGGAAGACCACAGTGGCTAGAGTAACAAACAATGATCCGGTCAGACTCCCCGACCGAATTAGCGGCTCGGCCAGAGATGGACGTTCGTCGTGTGTGGCTGGCCATGTGGGCCTCGTTCACACTGCCCCGCGCGTACGTGCGTGTGCCGACTGCGGGCATGTCAACGCCACGGCTTTTTGTTAGGACGGGTACGACGCGTCGCTTGCGCCGCGCCTGGTTTGGCGCCGACCGGTGAAGAAAGTGAACTAAGAGACGGGTTGTTGGTGGCGGAGTTCGGTCCAGCCCAACAATTTTGTAGAGAGAGATGATACAATGTTTTAAAGTTAATTACAATCATTTATTTAATCAGATTTAATAGTTAAAAAATATCTAATAAAAAATACTAAAGTAATAGATTCGATACAAAAATAGTAAACCAGTACCAATTTTAAAAAATCAACAACTAAAATTAATTAAAAAAATAAAAATATCTCAAATACCTTCCTAGAACCAAACAGGCCTGCTACTGCAGTACTGTGAAAGGGATTGAAGATGGTACCAAGGTCCACTGCACAACAAATTTCACCAGGCATCACCACGGGATCAGAGCATACATTACTGACCAATTTTATTCATCGCACACATAACAGAGCTACTATCACAAATCAAGTTCTGAATCCTCAAGGCTGCGGTAACAGGTACTAGTACAAATTCTCATATCACAGAGCACGATTACTCGGAGAGATCATACTCCAATATGGTTCAGAAAGGCATAGCAGATAAAAGTGTTGCACGGTCAGACTCACAGCAGCTATAGCCCATAAAACTATCACTACTACTTCATTCGCTAACAGAAACAGACCTCTCTCTCTGCGTGGATGCGCCGTATCCTTCCTCATAGGGGCTCCTGCTTCGAGACCTGCTCTCCACGGGTGAGTAGGACCTCTCCCTGTGTCTCGGTGGCGAGGGAGACCTATCAAGGAAGCATAAGTTGTATCACAGTGCTGGACTGGATGATCATCAGAAGTACATACATAAATATCTGTAGCACTATGAAACCAAAGCGCATATATACCTGGAATAGCTTCCACTGCGGGAAGGAGATCGGCCCCTATGATAGCAAGAGGAGGCGTACCTGGAGTAACTTCCGCTGTGGGAAGGAGGAGATCGGCCCCTATAGTAACGCGGGGACCTAGAGCGAGAGTACCTCCTCTCGTAAGAGCGGCCTCTGCAATAATATCATCCAGTAATGAGTAGGAGAGAAAGGATGGCTTTGGTATTCAGTACTCGCAAGGAAGACATGCTAAGGAGAAACAGTAAACCTGGCTCTATCCCTAGCCCTCATCTCTTGAGGCTTCTTCCTGTTCTCCTCGGCAAATACCACAGTTATTGTCCTGCCAAGAACTACTTGACGATCCATATAGTACTGTGCATCAGCAGCATCTTCAGGATCATAATACTGGACAAACCCAAATCCTCGGGGCTCCCTGCAACAGACAAAAAGAATTTATACAGAGTTTCAACGACTGAATCCATCTTTAGGAGATTAAAGGTAATGTCACTGAGAGATAGAAGATGGATAACGAACCAACGAAGCCAACTATTCACATGTTGTTAAAAATATAAACAACATTGAGTAACAAAGTTAAAAATTGCAACTTGTTGTTGCTAACCTTGCACTCATCGGTGTTTAAATACAGACTTGAAACTCTTCATGACTTCAACATCTCTTAAGCTTGCAACTCTAATTCTTCCCTGCCCTTCAACTTTACTGAGTACTGTTTAAGTTGCATATCACTTAATTGCGACTCTATTTCTTCCTTCTCTTCAACAGTAAACTTTACGATTCATGTCTTCAAAAAAATGTTTCAAATTAATCTCATGACGTTGGCAACGTATCGTCTTTGAAAGTGTTTTTTATTTCAGAACATCACAATGTTGTGTATAAGACATTGTGCTGCAACAACTACTGCAGTCGCACACAGCTAAAATTGAGGACTAAAAGTTTGCAATTTGAAGCAGTATCTCAATTGCAAAGTTTTGTTTATGCCCATATAAGGCATCTTACCCCGTGTAATAATCTCTTGGAAGATATATATCTTTCAGACGACCAAACTGTCCAAATGGTCGTCGAAGGTCTTCTGGCCTGCAGTCAAAATGGATATATGTTTAGAAGGAATGCAATGATCAGGGAAGAAGTATCATCAGGTTATTGCACTACGATGCTTTGAGAGTACAAAGAATCATAGCAAAAGACGAGTAGGAAATGCACGTAGAAATGAAAACTGTAAGTGCATTGAGAGAAACCATTGAGGCATCAGCTAGCATGACACTATTACTCGTTGATGCATCTAAAACTAACCATATCTTGAATGGGGCCGAAATCTCACATGTACAAGAGATGTATGGGTACTAGGAATGCAGATCAAATGCACCTGTATACTTGGGCCTACTGCATACATCACCATAGGCAACAAGAAAACAACAATTGCATACATATAGGAAACATTGGTGTTACAGAGCCACTTCTGGGGTTATTGCAGCTATCAAAGTTATACTCAGTTATTCAGAATATTTCCACTTAACAAGTAGGTATACAAGATCAGATTCTTCAAAAGCTTAGAGCAGATAAGCACTTCAACTACTTTCTCAGAGTTAATAGTTAAGTGACTCACCAATATCAATATAAACCACAAGATCTACTAGTTGAACAGAAATTTGGGTAAATATTTACCTGCAGTCCCGCCGAAGATTCCTGACCAAAAGGCTGGTAGGGAGATCTCTACCACGGCCACCATAATAACCATTGGGGCTTGGGCTCCGTGCCCTTCTCCCATAACTTCTTGGTGGTGAAGGACTGTAACTGTAACCTCTCATTTTGATCTGGAATAAAACGATATCATGATCAGCGCTAATAATTCACCTTACTAGATACAACAAATTTCTTAATGAAGCAGTGGTTCACGTAGAAAATTTTTCAGCAATGAATAAAACAAAAATGAGACAGCCTGAACATCAGCTAGCCAATCTTCTTTAGAAAAAACAAAAAGAAGAAAACGCAGAACTTGTAAACTTCGTAAATCTTGCCCTTGCCTAAACACAAGAATGAAATAGTGCGCATATAGCCGTATAAAAAAATTAATTAGCTTCTTCATGGAAACGATTTGTCCAGTGCAAAAGAAGACGAATAGAAACAAATAACTAAACTCCGAGTTCACCGCACGATTAAATGTGAAAAAGCATCTAACTGCGTTGATGATATAATTGATTTAATAATCCCTTAGAACGACAGCGAAATCACAAATAATCCACTTACAACCGATTTAAAGCAAAATATATGCGAAAAAAGTAGCAGCGAAACAAACGGCCTATCTGAAAAGAGCCAGGGTTTAAAGTGTATCACCGAGATGGCGAGATCCCCACGAAAACTAGCTGGCGATCAGATCGTATCCGACTAACGATGCAAACTGGGCGTAAAATCGCAGTATCAGCTTACCACAAACGAAGCGGCTCAAGCAAAGGAGATCGAAGGCAGTGAGGAGCGATTCGGTTCGTCTACCCGAGTCTGGAAGCTTCCGGTGGCGACGCGAAAGGGGGCTTGTGCTTTATGTAATCCAGCGGACGACGCCGCACGGCCGCTGGATCTGGACACGCGTCCCTTTTAGGACTCCTTCGGCAAGCTTTGGAACCTGGGTCATCAGAGGGTTGGGTTAATTAACTTTCAAACCACTCCATCGACGTGGGGATTAAAACCAAACACGAGTTTTTTTTTTT
>BCLG01003845.1:0-18786 GCA_001602295.1 Zoysia matrella
TAAACCGGAGTTGTAAGCGAAAAAGAGATTGAATCTTAATTCTCATAGTAATCAAAGAGCATTTGCTCCTAAAATAATTTAATTTAAGTTATTTAAATATATATTTTTATAACATATAAAAGTCTTTAATTGTAACATATACTTACAAAACATAAAAGTAGAATAAATTTATAAGAACTTCTCTTATATCTTTTAGAATAGTTTTATTAAATCTATAGCATAAGTAATTAAGGAGCATTTTAGGACATAAAACAATTTAAGATATTTAAATATATATTTTCATAACATATAAAGGTCTTTAATTGTAACATATATTTGCAAGATATAGAAGTAAAATAAATTTACAAGAACTTCTCTTATATCGGCACGGTCGTTCATGTCTGCTCTCATCGAGTAAAAGCACTTTTCTACTTTGATCAGAGAAAGGATTGTTTTTTCTAATATCTATTTTTCTCTTTTTTTTAATATCCACCGTTATATTTTAGTCCAACGGTTAATATTTTTTAGGGTGACGTGGCGCAACGAGCTATCAGAGAACGCTTGCGTTTTAATATATTGCGATGGTACGGCTGTTCATGCCTGCTCCCGTCGAGTAGAAGCACGCTCCTACGTTGATCGAGGAAAGAATTTTTTTTTTGTTAATATCTATTTTTTCTCCTTCTTAAAATTCATCGTTAGATTTTAATCCGATGGTTAATATTCTTTATGATAACGTGGCGCAACGAGAGTTGAGAGAACGCATGGCGTTTAATATATAAAGATATATGGCACCAAATAATTATATAGTAGTACTAAAGTTACAGTTTTACTCACAAGATAACACCCAACCAATTAATATAACGCTAAAACTAAATATTCCTTTTTGAACCCACTAAAAAAATATTTTTTAGTCACCAAAGTATTTGGTTACTATATGTGTAAAATTACTCACTATAACTATTTTGTCACTAAAAACTTTGGTCGTATTTTAGTCAATAAAACTTTGTCACTATATGTATATAGTAATCAATAATTAGATATATTGGTCACTAAAACTATAGAACTCTTAGTAACTAAATGTATTTATCAACTAATAAGTATATATCTTAGTCACTAAAAATATATATCAACAATAAAAACTAAATATTGGTCACTATTTGTCAACTTTTAGTGATCAAATTTTTTGTCATTAAAACTTGGTGACTAAAGATCTATTTTCTTGTAGTGACCCACCACGCATGTGGTTGTTTTATCCAAACAAGTAAAGACGCTTTTGATTGAACCCAAAATGTCAACATTTTCGATTCAAAACTAAATAAGATCCATAGGCTGGATCTAAAAATGCTTTTCATTGAACTCACCCACATGGGTGCTATACGCTAGGAAGGAGCAAGATTTTGGGATACCAATACTTCTTATTTTATTGCTAGTGACTTTTCATAGCCATCAACACGAAAATTCTGGTTCAAATGTCATAGATACAAGTGGCAGTCATTAATACTGTTCATTTCCTGTTATAAAAACAGTAAGGACTCCTTTAGAATTAAAGAAATTTCCTATTTTTTATATTTTTTTTAAAAAATAAACTAAGGAGCCTAACCGGTTTTCAGTGCAGTTTGGTCAACACAGGGATTGAAGAGGCCTAGCCAGAGAAATTGATTTTTGGATCGAGGGCCATAGAAGAAATTTGATGTTACGCTGCTTGTAGATCAACCAGATTCTTGAAGACATACTTGCACCACTATTAGATTCGTATCCATCGTCATCTGACTTTGTGGGAATAGTGCTCAGCTAAAATTTATACTCCCTCCGTTCTAATTTATAAATCGTTCTAGCTTATTTTACTTTTCTCAAATTATAAATCATCTTCATTTTCAGTATATCTCAATTTTTCTACTGTTTTTAATTTCTATGATCACACATTTTAAAGTTGAACGAAGGAAGTACTATATAGAACCAGCTTACTAGAGGACACAATTTAGAGGTGGAAACGAATCACCACAAGCAACAACCCTTGGCACTATGAAAACTCTGGCGGAAGCCCACTACAGTCTTTTGACAAGTTGATTATTTTATTATAGCCCCTTTTTAAGTTAGACTAAGTATCATTGGTTCATTTTCTAATAGGTAAGATATGAATTTGATTTCGTTGATTTAAACAAGAAATATAAAAAAGTTAATATTAAACAACAACATACTTTTATTACTGTTACTTACTAAAACTCACTAATTATTTTTAAATTAAATGATACAATAATTAATAATTATTGAAGAATAAGCCTCGAGATATTTTGGTTTATTTTAAAATCTATTTTATACTGAAATGTCTCGACCAGTGGTGGAGCCATGCTCAGGCCAGCCTGGGCCTGGTCCCCATTGGCTTGCAAATTTCTTTGAGCATTTGAGAATCATGACGAAGAGAATAACTACACCCTTCTTCCTATAAAAGTGCTATTTTTTATTTTTAAAATCAGTGTTTGATAATTCATCTTTTTTAAAAAATTTACAAAAATACAAAAATAAATAAGCAAGTCAAGCTTAAAAGACTTCTAACAATGAATCATTCCATGATAAAATAAATAATACTTTCATATCTTTTTGAATATGATAAATACTATAAAATAGATGTTTAAAAATTTAAAAAAACATTTATTTTGTGACGAAAAGAGTATAAATCACATGCAAATCAGCCTACCCTAGATGGCTCCGCTAGTAGTGAACACAGTTTTCATATCCATGTGGTGTTGCTCGAAATTTCGAATAATGCCCACTCAACATATCTCATTAACATCATCGTATAGTCTCTGAAAAATTTTCTTCAATCGAAAGGAGGCTAAGATACTCCAGGAACGATGCGTTAGATGTTTATTTGCACCAACGGCCTAAAACGACTGGTTCTAAAATGTCCACATTTCAGGGACGGAGTCCAGTCGTAAGTTTTAAATTGTTGACCCTCCATCTCAAAATAGATGCTATTTTTTTTTTTACTTTTGAACATTATGTTTGATTTTTTGTCTTATTCAAAACAAGTCATATTTAAAGTATTTCTAATAATAAAAAATTAACAGCAAATATATGTTTTTCACAAATTTTTGAATAAGATAAATGATCAATCATTTATTTCTAAAAGTCAAAAATATCATTTATTTTGAGAAAAAGAAAGTACTTCTACTCTAATATATAAGAATTTTTAGATTTAGTCAAAATTAAATTATTTAAACTTTAACCAATAATATGTAGAATATTAAATAATTTCTACTGTAGTAGTATAAAGTGTCTTTCAAGATTAATAATATAATTTACATATGATTAAGTATTATCAATTTTTCTATTATTAATAGAAGTTGGAAAGAATTGACTGTAATTAAACTTAAAAATCTTATATTTTAGAACGGACAGAGTATCTCCTACCTACGCTGGTGCATACTTCGCAGAATCTTCTGTCTACCAATAACAACATAAGGCCCACCAGGAAAAGCGATGGTTCACCATAATCAAAGGAATGCAACTACAGCAGTTGGGAATTGATCTCACCAAACTATATGCAATGAATTGCGTACTGTAGTTGAAAAAAATTGTTTTGGTCAGATTCAAATAATTAAATAAGAATTTGAAATATTTCTCCTAGACACCACTTATGTTGACATTGATTTGAAAAATGATCTCGTGGGCTCAGATCCTTGGTAATTGATTACTCGGGCATTCACACATTCATGCCTCGTTTGAAACATAAAGAATTTCACAAAAATGTTTTAAGTAATTTTATAAAAATTAATTTAATGTAAAAAACATAGAAATGAAGAAAAATACCATATTCCACATTGGCCTCATTGGCCTATGGGCCTCACTGGCATATGGCGCGTGGATCCCACAAACGGCTCTCTCGTCTTGCCGCATCGCCTTCGCTGCCTGGCCACGTCTTCGCGTCGTCGTGCCCGTTGTTGAGAATTTTCAATCTTTCAATGCACCTTTCAATGCTAACCACCTAATACGTGAACTTTTCAATTTTTGTCACTAATTACGTTTTTTTCCTTTCTAATCATACCATTTTGATTAATTATTAAAATTTTTAGCGTTTTAATTTTTTTACCTTCCTGATTTGACCAATATAACCTCCTGCCTTTCTCCAACCAGACGATTCGATTAAGTCATTCCTCTTCTCGTGCGGTCGCTTGTGGCAGGCAAGACTCGAGAGACTCCATCTAGGATTAGGGTTCTTGGGCGGCGCGCGCGCGGGCGCTGCAGGGCCATGCAGGGCAGCCGGCGCTGTAAGGGGGGTGGCGCACGAGCAGGCAGAGCAAGCTGGACGTCCGGACACACAAGGCGGAGCAGGGTGCGGCGGTCGGGCGCAGCAGGTCGCAGCCGGTGAAAATGGATGACTCTGACGAGTAAGGGCCTAATTACTCCTATCTTGTAATTTAGCTGCATTCTGATTTCAGGAAGTGCAACGGAGGAGGGCTACTGCAGATTATCTAAGAATTTTTTTGTTCGAATTGGTTAGGATTGATGTCGATGTAGCGTTAACAGTGTGCGTTCAATTTAGTCAGTTCTTGGCAAAGTTTGATGATGGCAGTTGTGTTCAGATGCCACGCAAATACGATGAATGGGTAGTGGATATTGAACAATGTTCATTTGTGTGCTTGCAAAAGGATTATGCTGCCAGGGTGTAGTGAGGCAGCAACCAAGAGGCATGTGTTTGCATTTGACAAGAGCACATCTCATGGAATACGGTTAGAGGATGATTCTGCGTGGGGTGCATTTTCTAAGGGGTGTGCTGACAACAGATTATTCTTGTTTGTTGATGTAGTACACTAACTCATGCTTAACTGATATAAATGAGATAGTTTATAGTAACGATGGTGTGAAAAGTGGAGGTCCAAATAGTCAGTTAGAAAGTGCATCTAAGTGGCACCTAATGTAGCTTCACATGTTAACATGCATGCTATTGCTTCTGATGTTAACCTACCTGTTGTTGATTGGAATACTCCTGAAATTATTCCGATTCATGAAGATCAGATTGGATCAGTAGTACCTGTGGTTACAGAAGAAAATTTGTATGCACATATTGGACTTAAGGATGAGGATGAGAGAACAGAAAAGGAGAAAGATAGGTTTACAACTGAAGGGATAGATGAAGGTGCAGCTGCAGGTGATAGTTCAGCTGCACCTATTCATGGAGTTACAAATGTTGATCTTCAAGAGGCAGCCATACTTGTTAATGATAGAATTCCAGGTGAGGATGCTATCTCTTATGATAAGGAGGACCCTCCAATAATAGTTGGAAGCTCCTATGCAACTATGAATGAGTTCAGATCAGCTGTGAGGCAACATGCTATAAAGTGGCAATTTGAGTTGAGGACAGAATATTCTGATACAGGGAGGTTTAGAGGTTCTTGCACTGCTGAGGGGTGTCCATGGGCAATTGTGGCAAGGTTAATGCATGATGAAAAGTCTGTCACGGTCCTAACAATTTTAATTTCATGTTACTAACAGTTTTCAGCATCACGTTACTATAATTTTCAGCATCATGTGTCTAACAATGTATTTATATGATGCAGGTTACCATGAATAATTTTGATCATCTGTGTGCCTCTACCGGCAGAGTGAAGACTAGGATGACAACATACCATTGGGTAGCAGAGAAGGCAATCCCTTTTTTTAAGAAGGATTCAAATATGGGTGCAAAAAAGCGGCAGGAGGCGCTAGAGGATAAATATAATGTCAAGTTGGGATATTCAACTGTGTGGCTTGGTAGACAGAAGGCAGCACAATGGCATGTGGTGCACCTTGGGAATCACACATGCTCGTGTAGAGAGTGGTAAGTGTCAGAAAAGCCGTGCCCACATGCATTGGCACTCATAATAACAAATAGAAACCCCAAAATGGCTGATTACCTGCATCCTTACTATTCGGTGTATAATTTTAGGCTAGCATATTCAGGTGTTATTCAGCTACTAATTGATAAGTCTCAATGGCCAAAAGTTAATCTTGGGTTCAAGTTATTGCCTCCTTTGCAAAAAAGGTCAGTAGGGAGACAATGGAAGAATCGGATAAAAGGGTGCTTAGAGAAAGGAGGAAGCTCAAGAAAAGACGTTAAAGGCAAGTGGCAGGTTCTGTGCAAAAGGTGTGGAGAAAGAGGCCATAGAGACACTTCGTCGAAGTGCCGCTATAATAGTACAAATAAAAGGTACTGCTTTTCTGATTTTTCTTAATTTTGGACTGCTGGTCTAAATTTTTGAGTGCTGATCTGAATTGTTTTTATGTGTACGAAAAGTCGTGCCAAGCAAAGAAGACCATTAGGATCAGAAAAAGAACCAGCAAGCACCTCTACACCTAAAAGGCAAAAAGTTGCAGCAAATGAGTCAACAATGTCACAAGGAGGTAAGAAATAAAAATTCATTTTAAGCTACAAAATTGCATGATTCAACATATTGTCTGTTTATTTCAGTCAATCGGCACTATCAATCCATGGCACAACTCAGGAAATGACCACACTTTCGAGAGCAACTAGTTGTAGTCCTGGACCAGTTACAAGGAGTTAAAAAATATATATTTCATTCAGTGCAACAGCATACATGACATCTGACTTATTCTTTATTTATTGAAGACAATTGGCATTATCAACTTGTGGAGAGGGTGTGAATAAGGAAATTGCCACTCCTTTGAAGCCTGCCACAAAGACAACAAAGAAGATCACTCCAAGGAAGGGCAAAACGTGATTTTATATGTTATTCTCTAGGCTTTTGTAGGCTGGACCATGGCTGTATGCTTTTGTAATCTTTAGTTATTAAGCATATGCTTCTCTGGATGGTGCTTGAAATGCTTTTGTAATCCTTAGTTATTAAGCATATGCTGCTCTGGATGGTGCTTGAATACTTTATTAGCATCAAACTTGTTTGAACCTGTATGAATTATAATTTTTAAGCTTCTGTGAGCTGGTTCATGTTTATGTTTATGGTGTATGGTGCTTTCATATTGCGCTTATTATATTTGTATAATACAGGAAGTGTAAAAATATGAGGATATGTTGCTGATTTTTTTTCAACATAATTGTTCACATGCTGAAAAAATTGGGAAGCAGAAAGTAAACTAACGTGCAAAAATATTTGGGAGAGAAATGAACTGTGAAATAATTGGAGGGAGAAATGAGCTGGTTTGTATTGAAGGGTATTTTAGTCAGACCAAGTGCTAAATGAAGAGAGAATGAAATAGAAACATAAAAGTGATCAGGTTCGAAAGAAAAAAAAATGTAATTAGTGATAAAAATTGAAAGGTTCACGTATTAGGCCGTAAGTATTGAAAAGTACACCTATCTAGTGGTATCCTAGTTAGAGTGTTCCACTCTCGGACACGGCGCATCCACACACAGCTCTCGCTCGCTCCCAGATCGGAGGATTCATTCGTCGGGCCAGAAGAATATCGAATCTGGTGCGCGGCCGGTCGAGGCATCTCTCCTCTCCTTGCTGGTTTGACCCAAGATTCCCCTCTCCTCCGGCCCGCTGCGGAATTCCGGGGTGAGTCTTCAGTCCTGCTCTTGCACCCTCTACTCCACCCTCCTCCGGTTTTCACTTCTTGATCTAGCAATTGGTCACCAGTTGCTGTTTGTGTCGATTCTGAAATGTTGCGCTTTTAGTCCTACTGTGTCTGTCAGACGGTATATAGAGTATGTTTAAATGTTTTATTTCCTACTAGTTGATTCCGTTGGATCAAGCATGCACCTTTTGCCGCAGACTTTTTTTATGATTGATTTGCCTCTCACGAACTGTAATCTCGTATAAACAATTTTGATTCGGTGCCTGCATTGCTTTCTCTTTATGTAAAATTGTAGGAGTATATATTTTTTTAAGGTCAGTCGGAGCACAACTTACTCTGAAATATTCGGCGTTCCCAATTTTGTGCATAAGCTACATTTCTTTGTCCATGAAACTTGAGATTAAAATTGTATACAGCATAAAAAAAAAACAGATTTTGAGAAATCCTTAGGTGCGGTCCTATATTAATTGAGAAATCCTTCTCCAGTCATTGTCAAGGTTTTAGAAACCAGGCCAGTTCGGTTTTCGGAGCTGCCAAAAACCGGCCGGCTAACCGAAGAAACCGGCCGATTAGCCGGATTTGCTACAGTGTTAGGCTCAGTTTTCAACCGAAAACCGGTCACCTAACTAAACCAGACCGGATCGGTTTCACCGAAAACCGCGAAAACCGGCCGGTTTTGAACAGTTTCTAAAACCCTGGTCATTGGAGACCATATGCATGTCTTTCTTTTGTTCCTTGTATCTCTTTAGAAGATGTCATAACATAAAATTGTTTGGACCATATACTAAAGTTTGAGCTGCTATTTTTATTACTTTTGCTAAAAGAGTTGTGTGTAATTTTATTAAGAAGCTGAAAAGTATTCTTTGATATTTGTTTCTCCTAACACACACTGGAACAAAAAAAAAGGCAGCCCGGTGCACGTAGCTCCCGCTTGCGCAGGGTTCAACCGCTTTGGGTCCTCCGTACGTGGCCTTTTACTGCATTCTGTTGTATGCAAAACATCTTATTAGTGTCATGCTCCTAGTTGCTTCTGAGCATCTTGTTGACAATACTATGCTTTTATTGCTTAAATATTTAGAGGAACCTAATAAACGTATTACTGCACAGAGCTTACACCATGAATGATGGATTTCAATCTGCTATCAGGGGAAGTCCAAAGATATAAAGAAATGGTAGAGAATGGTGTTACTGAGCAACCAAAGGATGTATCGCAGAATCATTCAACTGCCCAAATAAGTGCTGATACGGTGAGTACTTATTAGCAATATTCATATGAGTGGTCCAAGCCGGGACCATATTTCTGCATGTTCTATTGATTTTATTAATGCTGCTATTGCTTGAAAATTCTAATCAGTCAAAAATGACCCTTTTCTTCTTTTAGCAGGAATCTCGTGGGAGATAATACCAAATACCCAACTATATTTTGTATTTGTTTATAGATGGATGATCAATCTTCCCATACAATGATTAAAGATAATTTTATCCATACCTTTAATTTCTAGATCCCTATTAGATATAGTAACTCTTGGTAATACAACTGACTACTGTAAGTTATTTAGGTCTTCTATTAAATTTTTTGGTCTTATAATGTATTTTGATGTCAGGAAAAGGTTGATCCTGGACACATTCCAGTGTTGACCTGGGAACACAAGCTAAGTCTAGTTCGATATGATTTGCCATCATTCAGACTTACATGGAGGGAGATACGACAGCTGGTATTTCTTCTATTTTATAACATCCTAGTCTAATTATATGCTGGATTTCATAGATTAAAGTAATATTATGATGATCTATCTATTGTTTAGAAAATAATAATGATATTTGGTGTGCATTTATGAACTCGTATATACTTCCTTTTTTTAATTCCATAGTTGTTTAAGGACGGACATTTTAACTTTCATTACTATTTGAATTCAGTTTTGCAGCTTATTGTTGTTACTTTCTTCTTCCATTTTCTTTTAAAATCTATTTGCTTCAATCTTTATCCATGCCTCCATGATTGTAGGCTGGCATTGGTTTTCGCCTTGGTCGGCACATCCTTGAAGAAACTTCGAAAGGACGAGTATGTTTGACTGTTCTTAGAATAATGATTATCATGCTGAACACTGATAATCTGATACTATTTGTCATTATCTTTATTTTTAAATTGATTTGTAAAGTGCTGGATTTGTTTTTTTTTTCTGCAGATTGCTGTTATTGATCCCATGAAAAAGCGAATTGCGAAATCTGGTCAGGGTGTTCCACTTGGTGGCATTGGGTATACCTTCTTCTCCCTTTACAATATTTGTTTTTTTTTTTTTGAAGTTCTGAGTGTTGTCAATGTTGCATTTGCAAAAATAACCAAGAACTCCTACAATTAGTTAGTCTATCATCTTGACCGCTATGCCTTTGGGGCCAGGATTGTTCAAATAATGAAAGTACTGTTGAAGACATGGAAACTGTTTGGCATCTAGAAAAACAATGTTGTACTAGTGTATCAAATGTTTATTTTACTAGTATTTACCCTATGAAGATCATCTTAGTGCACACTCAAAATATTGTTCCCTTACATTTCATATCTCCTACATTTCTGCATGTTTTAATTGTTGGAACTGTAGTTCAGGAAGTATTGGAAGAAGCTACAAAGGTGATTTCCAACGTTGGCAGTTGTTCCCAGGAACTTGCGAGGATAAACCCATACTGGCAAATCAATTTTCTGTAAGTCTTTAGACCAAACTTATGGTTGAACGTGCTCTATTTTGTCTTAGTTTCATTTGGATCTGGTGTGCTTATTGGCTTAATATCTGAACCAAGTACACTTTGTCAGACTTGTCGTAGTTTAAATGCTTGGAAAAAATTTTTAGGAGAAATAAAAAATAAAGGTACTTCCATGAATAAATGGTATGTCTAGATGCATTTAGCAGCCATAGTTTAGTTGATGTGAACAGTGATAGAAAAGAAAGTTTCCGAGTACCAGTATTTGCTATCTGTATGATATTTTTGTGCAATTTTGTTGCATTTTTAGGTGTTTGTTTCTCGCGAAGATGGTGAAAAATATTCTACAGTATTGCATCCTGGGAAACCAGATTTGCCAAAGTAAGTATTTTTGATGTTATCCTCAGTTTGATGTTTAGTTTTTTAGCCCTTATTGTGAGAACCATTTTGCTTAATTTATTAAGTATATTTGAGAGAATTCCTTAGAGCTTTTTAAATGCAGAGGAAGTGACATTTCTGGAATAGGATCCTGGGACTGGAATATGAATGGACAAAGCTCTACTTATCATGCTCTTTATCCTAGGGCCTGGACATTATATGATGGTACTGTTCTAACTACCGAGTTCTATGTTCATTAAATACTGTCTTTTGTCTGAATTTGGATTGCCCTTGATAGGAGAACCTGACCCGGATCTCAGTATAGTGTGCCGTCAGATTTCACCGATTATTCCACACAACTATCAACAGAGCAGCTATCCTGCTGCAGTATTCACTTTCACAGTAACAATCTTTCCTGTGGAACTCCTTGAATATATTAGTTTAATTGGTTTCTATGATATATGGCAACCTCCTTAAATGTTTCAGGTAACAAATTCAGGAAACACAGCAGCTGATGTAACTTTACTTTTCACATGGGCTGTAAGTTCCAATCCTTGATTGTAGTTTCTTGGCAAATATTTTCAATAGAATCCATCGTCATTGAAAATTTACAATTCTATTGTCTCTCCTCTGCTTCTGAACCTTATCATTCGACATAAATATATGCAGAACTCTGTTGGTGGAAGATCTGAATTCACTGGATATCATTCCAACTCCAGTATGATGTAAGAAATCAGTGAATTAGATTGTTTAGCTTTATTTTAAGCCTTGTTAAATAAATTTTTTGGCTTACATTTATAATACATAAGTGAACTGATGACAGAGAGAAGGATGGTGTTCATGGTGTATTGTTACATCACAGGTAAAAGTTTCAATTACATTAAATACATGTTATCTTCTTGGGATTAGGATACAATGATATAAACATGACTTCTTTAATGGCAATCATGAGAAAGCAGAACAGCAGATGGACTGCCGCCAGTAACTTTTGCAATAGCTGCACAAGAAAAGGAGAATATTCATATTTCTGAATGTCCTTACTTCGTGATATCTGGAAGCTCTGATGAATTCACAGCAAAAGATATGTGGAATTTTGTGAACGAGGTTTGTTGAAGCTAGAAGCATTTTGCAATAACTACTTTTTTGGGGGGAAAATCTCCCATTTGTATCACATTGCAATCCTTATACCATCCTTATGCCAATATTTTTTTAAAACAAAATTAGACCATCCTAGCAGAACTTGTATATTATGAAAGTACCGGATATATGGTGCTGCTGTACACCCACACTTCTGTTCAAGAGTTCCCACGACTATTTTTGTTAAGCAATTGAAGTTTACATCTATATTTGAACTCTTAGTCCCACTTTTTTGTGGAATATGTAATTAATCATTCAGATAAAAGTATTCCAAACTACTGAAAGTGAAAAGATTGGCTGTTGTTACAGATCTTCAATCTTTATCTTTGTACCCGTGATAGTTTAAAACCTACAATATTATATTAGTATGTGCGTATTCTGACAACTCTCTTCCATTATTGCAGAATGGATCGTTTGATAATCTGGATCCCATGAAGACATCTATGTGTTCTAGCGAAGGATCATCAATAGGGGCTGCCATTGCAGCTTCAGTTAAGCTGGCCCCCAAAGAAACCCAGCAGATTTCATTTGGACTTGCATGGGCTTGTCCTGAAGTAAAATTCTCCAGTGGAAAAACCTATCATAGGTTAGAACCGCAGCCAGAAAAGTTGATTGCTAAAAATGGACCGAGTAGTAAAGCACTTGAACTTGACTTTGTTACATGTTTTGCAGGCGTTACACTAAGTTTTATGGCACAGATATTGATGCAGCCGCAAGCCTTGCACATGATGCCATTCTTGGTATAATCTAATCCCTCACTCACAGTTGCTATTGAATGTTTTCCTTATATTCCTCACTTTAACCTCTACAGTCGAGAATAAAATCTGATTTAACATTTGCTCTCAGCATTGTTCTGAAATATCTTGACAACTAGCAGTTTAGCGTATATACATGTAATACTTTTAATTTCGTATGAGAAAGAATGAAAAAGTACGTAAAATCATCATGTACATGCTGTCAAGAACTAGTGAAATTGAGTTCTACCTAGCGAAAGCCATGTCTATAGCTGAAGATCCTTGTACTCCTTGTATTATCACAGGTAATTAGTGTCATTTACTGAGTTTTTTTACTGTTTATAACTACTTTTAGGAAAACTAGTTTTTGATTTTGTTTTTCATTTATTGACAACTAATATTGATCATTTTAGAAATTTTATTATCGGTTTACCACTTTTTATGTTGATTGTGCCACTTTCAATGATGTCCTTATACATGAATGGGAATGCATTTGATATTTCACATGCATAATCTGTTATAATTGTTGCCGACTTCATCTGTTAACATACCATTTTTAGAACACACTTCCTGGGAGAGGCAAATTGAGGAGTGGCAGAGTCCTATTTTGCAAGACAAGAGGTTTCCTGCATGGTATGTAACATTTAATTTGTCTCCACACAGCATATAACATGAGCCTACTCAACGTTGATTCATAGCTCGAATCTTGAACAGGTATCCGGTTACACTTTTCAATGAACTATATTACCTAAATGCTGGAGGAACTATATGGACAGGTACATATCTATAAGTTCATTTTCTTACTGAAGGCAGCAACCTTTCATGAATATTAACGCAGATACATCTCTGTCAGATGGATTGCCACCAATTCAAAACTTGACTGCAATTGGCAGCAAAAAGTTTTCTCTTGACATGTTCAACGGTGAAGCTGATGATGCCAATGGGATGGTCCCAAAGAATAATACTGCTTCTGACATTCTTCATAGAATGGCTTCGATTCTTGAGAGAATGCATGCATCTATGGCATCAAATTCTGCTATAGGAACAACTTTGCTCCAGGATGAAGAGAACATTGGCCAGTTTCTATACCTTGAGGGTATTGAGTATTATATGTGGAACACATATGATGTTCATTTCTATGCATCGTTTTCACTGATCATGTTGTTTCCAAAGCTTCAAATGAGCATTCAAAGAGACTTTGCTGCTGCAGTCATGATGCATGATCCTGAAAAACTTAGGATCTTACATGATGGAAAATGGGCTGCACGGAAAGTTCTTGGTGCTGTGCCTCATGATCTTGGCTTATCTGACCCATGGTTCAAAGTTAATGCATACACACTCTATAACACAGATAAATGGAAGGATTTGAACCCAAAGTTTGTGCTGCAAGTCTATAGAGATGTTGTGGCCACAGGTGACAAATCCTTTGCCCGAGCTGTTTGGCCATCAGTTTATATGGCAATGGCATATATGGAGCAATTTGACAAGGATAAAGATGGAATGATTGAAAACGAGGATTTCCCAGATCAGACATATGATGTGTGGTCGATGGCTGGTATAAGTGCTTACTGTGGTGGACTTTGGGTGGCTGCTCTTCAGGCTGCATCAGCCTTGGCACGTGAAGTTGGCGATAAAGCTTCGGAAAAGCTTTTCTGGGATAAATATGAGAAGGCTAAGTCTGTCTATAGTAAGTTATGGAATGGTTCTTACTTCAGTTATGATGATGGCGACAATATAGTGAGCACTTCCATCCACGCAGATCAATTGGCTGGGCAGTGGTATGTAACACCAATCTTTTAATTTCATAAACTCTGTTCGAATTTTGATAATATATAATACGCAGCATTCTCTACTCTATGTATGCTATATGCTCTTGTAAACTTCTGCAAACCAGTTTGGAAAAATACTTTCCTTAATTGCTAGAACAGCTTTTAATATGCCTAATGAGATTTTACTCCTGTCTCATGGAATCCAAATAATCTTTGTTGTTATCATGCTTGTATGGTTTAGGAAACTAAAATGCTCAATAAAGAATGGGGTAACAGAATAATTATAAAGTACCAGTGAAGTATGTTTCATAGAGTAGCTCCAGTTTCAGTGGTAGATATCGACTCAAGAAATGAGCACTATAGTATATTCATGTTAAATAGCAGTCTTCTTGACGTTGTGTCAAACAGCCTAATCTATTTGCAGCTACACTCATCCTTTTTATTAATCCATCTGCTGTTACATTGTAACTTTTTTCTAGGTATGCCAAAGCCTGTGGTCTGTCTCCGATTGTTGACAATGATAAGGCCCAAAGTGCGTTAGAAAAGATATATTCTTTCAATGTGAGGAAGTTCAAAGATGGTAAAAGGGGAGCAATGAATGGGATGTTGCCAGATGGCACTGTGGACATGTCTGCAATGCAGTCAAGGGAAATATGGCCAGGTGTGACATATGCTCTAGCTGCGACGATGATCCAAGAAGGCATGGTTGAGCAGGGGTTTAAAACAGCCGAAGGGATCTATCACGCTGCCTGGTCTCCAGAAGGACTTGGGTGAGTTTTTGCATGCAAATTGAGCGGATGTTTTGCTTCTACGTTTTTTGATATGGCATTCAAGATGAAGCACATTTTTTGAGCCTACTTATTAACTATAACTTCATCATAAAAATGCGGATGCTTTTTGTGTTGGACTTTGATGCTAAAATGGAAATACTTCTGAACATTTATCAAATCCAATCTATTGTGTCTTCTATTACTATATAAAATTACTAAGTCATCTAATCATGTTGTTGTGGAGTTTGTCTTGTATGATTTTCAGTGGTAGTTTACTACAAGGATAATATTATAGTGTTTAATCATCACTAATATACTGTAATGATTATCAGATGTTTGTTGTGTATTGCTAATTCTATTCAATTTAAACATATATATTTTTTGAATTGATATTGCATTACTTTGTCCTAACATGGTCGTTCATGTGTTGTTAAGGGAATCTAACATTTGGAGTTCTCAGGTACTCATTCCAAACTCCGGAAGCTTGGAACAACGACGATGAATACCGGTCCTTGTGCTACATGCGCCCACTTGCCATATGGGCGATGCAATGGGCACTATCAAACCCAAAGCTCCACGGTACTTCTCCGACAGATATTCCTGAGGGTTCTTTCCCCAAGAACCAGTTCTCATATGCACGAATTGCAAAGCTCTTGCAGCTGCCTGAAGATGAATCCTCTAAGAGCTTTGTTCGAGTGGTGTATGAGATAATCCGCAACAGGTTTAGGTCCTGATTCAAGGTTCGAAGTGTATAGTGTCCAAACTGTTCAAACATTTGTCTGTGCGATTGTTGATTTGTCAACATTATTGGTGTTGATCAGCACACATTCGCCTATAGATGATGATGACAAAATTAAGAAAAATGAATTTTGGATAATTAACTTTGGTGTTCAATGATATCCATTGTTGCATTTTCCTTAGAACCGAAGGTCTGGCTCAGAAATTCATCACGTTGGAAAGCGATAAAAGAATTTCCCTGCTCTATATGTCTAAAAGTCAGTGGTTGAGATTCATTTAAATATTTACTTCATCCATTTAAATCATTAGGATAACAATTCTAATTTTCTTGCTTTATATCTCAGCAAGGATCTCTTATGCCTTACTCTCTCTCTGTTTCTAAATTGTTGTAATCGTTGATATTAATATCATCTTTGACTATTTGTCTTGTTTAAAAAACTAGTTCAAATATATAAAATTATAGTCATGATTTGAATAATTTTAATGACTATGTAAATTATAATAATATATTTGATATTTAATAATTTAGGAATAGAGAGAATAAACATAACATTTGTATCTTCCAGAAGTTCCATTTGTAAGGGGATGGACGGGGGTGTTTGATTGGTGGTTAACTTTGCCGCGTCTAAGCTTTAGTCGTGTCACAGATTTTTATGTTGTTATTTGGTTCTCTGCTACAACTACGACAAGTCACATTTTTGCACTTTACTTCACATGTCATATTCTTATTTTGTGATCAAACTTTGTCTCATTTGTGGCTAGGATTTTGCTAATCACACGTTTTGATAAGCTACACTTGACTAATTCTATACGTGGTAAAGTTAAGCACCAACCAAACAGACTTATAAACGTTCTTATATATTAATTATAATCCAATTCGTTTCTCAAAGCCCCATACCCATTCGCTCCAAATATAAGAAATCCTTCTCGATGACTTCATCAAAACTCAAACCAAGACAGACGAAGCAGACGACGACGTCCTTGTCTCCAGCTTTCAGCATCTCGCACGCACGTGACGCAGTTACAACTTGTTAAGAGTAACATATTCAAAGCCTGCAGGCCACTAGCTTCTTCACAGAATCCGATCCGGTCGAGGAGAACCCGTCGCCATCACATGGAGTTGGAGGTCGATGGAGACGGCGTCGTACGAACCGGGCAACATTCTCCGAGGGGCGACCGCGTCAACCAGCAGCCTGGGTTCATAATTTCGTTGAACCGTTAAAACCGGTTGAGATCGGTTTGATAAAAATCGCGAAAACTGTAAAAATCGATTAAAAATTATTTTAAATCGAACATTTAAAATTTGAAGGAATTACTATAGTAAACCGCTCGGCTTCACCGTTAGCAGAGTGGTTTCAACGGTTAGCCACCTGGTTTTTCAAAATTTTTTAAATTTTAAAATAAAAACCGATCGTCCGATGAAACTGAACCGCAACGGTTTAATAAAAACCACGAAAACCGAGCGATTTACCACGGTTTTTGAAACCTGCCTGCAGCCGGCCAAGCCAGCCTCCAGACCAGACAGAATAGAATACCACGTTCGATCGCCGGCCTGGCCTGGTTTGTTTGAGTCGCTTTCGCCGGCGTGCTTGCAGGCTAGTATACCGGGTACTACTACTACAACCCATGCATGATTTAGTCACAGAAATTGACTTGCACAAACAAGTTGCAGAAGGTTAAGAGGAACACCTAATTAACCGGCAGTGTTGGAACTTGGACGTGGCACGTCTTTAGGTGTGTACGTCGTAGAGGTCGTTTCAGCCGGCTGATGGTTTGAACTAGTAGCACCGACTCCTACAAGGTATAAAACGGAGATTTTTTTTTTTTGCGATTTCCATTTGATCAGAAAGTGACTTATATGCTTGCTTAACTTGTGGAGATGGTAGGCAGGATGATTGTGGAGCAGTACCTATGACGAAGAACATTTTCAGAGTATATATCAAACGAGGCTAGCTAGCTTCGACAGTAAATCTAGGACCTGGGACTCATTTGTAAAAGAAAAGTGTTTCCTCCATGTAGTTACTGTCGTATCAACCTTATTATTAGATATTCAAATATCCATTTATTTTACTCCATCTGTCTCAAAATAAATATCATTCTAGATTTTTAGACATTTATATTTGACCATTTGTCTTATTCAAAATTTATTTTATTATGAAACAGTTTATTATTAAAAATACTTTCAGCTGACTTTTTTGTTTTTATATTTTATAAATTTTTTGAATAAAATGAATAGTCAAATGTTTATTTAAAAAATAAAAAATGTAACTTTTTTTGGGATGGATGTAGTAACTATTATGGTACTTGTGACGGCCCCCCTGCAGGCCGAACCTAGCAAGGAGACTTTTTCCTAACCCAATAACCTATTCCTTTCTTGCCGTTTTTGGAGACCATCCCAAACTGACCTATTCCTTTCTTGCCGTTTTTGGAGACCATCCCAAACTGACCTATTCCTTTCTTGCCGTTTTTGGAGATCATGTACGACAGGACTTTTAAGTTTTTTGAATGCAGGTTTTATAATTCATTGGGACAGTTCAATCCACTATATATAGTCATTAGAAAAGTTCTTGTTAACTTTTATACGTAAGCTATAAAGAAACTAAAGGGCATTCACGGAAGTTTAAATATTCCAAGTGAAGCAGGAAACCATGCTGTTTCCATCGATCTTGCCAACTGTAATAAAGAAATAATACGTTATTTTCTTCTAGAAGAGAGCATACAAGTTCAGTTCAAGTTGCATCAATGTACACTGAATGCTTTTCATTTACCGCACTGAGAACATACTCTATCCATGATTATAAGCATTTATATGTTTAGTTAAAGTAAAACTTTGACTAATAATATCTCAGCAAATTAGTTATAATTTCAAAGATGAAGACTTGTTGTGATATTTGATTTCATTATTAAACTAACAACATCATTCATACTTGATCAAACATTATAATTTTTTCTATTGATTGTCAAAGTTGAAACTGTTTGATAAAACCTCGAAATGCTTATATCTACCAATAGAGAGAGTACTACCAATAATACTATTTACTTAAATAATCATTT
>BCLG01003845.1:21756-44513 GCA_001602295.1 Zoysia matrella
TCGCGTCCGACGGGCTCTGGGATAAGATGGGCAACCAGGAGGCCGTGGATGCGGTCCGGAAGAGCGCCAGCAGGGCGGCGGCCTGCAGGGAGCTGGTGTACATGGCTCGGAGCAGGGGGAGCAGGGACGACGTCACCGTCATGGTCGTCGATCTCCAGAGGTTTCCCTGATAGAACTTCTATCATAGAAGGGACCCTGCTGACTGACACGGAAGCCGTAATTGAACAGCTGACAGTAGTTTTTTTTTCCTTAGGGAATCGCGGATATTTTTACAGGCAGAAGCTCAAATTTCAGCTTCATTCTGGCCCTGTTCTTGTATGTATCCATTGTGGCCGCGAGAGGATGAATACAATATTTTTCGATGAATGTGTTAGGAGAGTGAACGTCGCTAGCCACGAGGTTTTCAGAAACCTGACACGGTACTACAATTAGAAATATTATATATGACACATTTTAAAATAGATTCAAATAATTATATATCATACATTTATATTGATCTTGAGGTTTAATTATTCTTTTACTTTTTAAAAGGTAAAAATTCTTCAATAATTATTAATTATTATATTATTCAATTTAGAAAATAATTAGTAAATTTTGATTGGTGAGGATGACCAAGAATACATTGTTGCCTGATATTAATTTATTTTTATCTTTTTTACTTAAACCAATGGTTGAAATAGAATTCGAGTTTTATCTGTTAAAAGGTAAACCAATAACACTTAGTCTACCTCAAAAGGCTCACATTGAATAAGTTTTATAATAGTCCCGTGTGCCAAAGGACTCCACAAGAGCCGTCAAAGAAGGGTCGGCCAACCGACCCCGGGGATGAGCTCCGTTTGGCCTGATTTTTCTTCGAGTGGCTTCTTTGTGAGCGCTAAGGCCTGTACCAATGGCCAATGATTATTTTGGATGCTTTTACTCTCTTTTTTGTCTAAGAATCTGTGTGCTTACCCCTAATTGGCTCAAAGTGTATTTCATGCTTTAGTTACTTTGCTTTCCCTCAATTTCAAGTATAAATCACCTTATGCATAAATTTCACGAGCAGTTACAGAAATTGTTATTAATAAAGTCCCACCACTATGATGTTTGTCACTTGGATATCTCTTATGAAGTGATTTGATGGTCAAATGTGGATTTTAAGGACAGTCAACAGAAACCCACACATAAACTTATTTTACGATAGAGGGAGTAAAGTCTGTAGGTGAACTATTAGTCCACCCGTTTGGAGAAATGTAAAACTAATTTTTAGTCAACCAACAATTAGTCTGTAGGACATAAACATGACCTAAATGAGGATTAATGTGAGTGTAATCAGAGGAGATGTTTCCATGTTTACTGCAGCATTAATTATAACAAGTCCTAACGTCCGTGCTAATGATACCGTCTAAAGAAAAATATTAACTTAAAAAATAATATATTAATATTAAAATGAATTTATTTTATTTTTCAACAACTTTCTTTGATCTTATATATTTGTTTCATGTAGTTGTATTTTGTTAACTAACAATGGTCGAAATTTGCCTAAGATCTGGGATATCCGAAAGACCTCATCCGGTAGATTTGTAAAGGGTGTCTATGAAAAAATTTCATCATCAGATTTTTCAAAAGAAATAACTCTGTATATATTTTCTATGTACACGTAGTCTAACCTATCTTTGTTAAGGATATTTTATCGTGTTTATGTAGAAATAAAAACTATGATTTTTAAAGAGTAGAGATTCATAAGAGGTACAACCGCCCTATAAATATGTAATCCATCTCACGAGAGGGGACATGCAATTCACCAACACGCAAATATACACACTCACACTGGACATAGGATTCTTATCCGAAAGGAAGCCCAAACCATTTGAACTCTTGAGTCCTTTGAGATTAGCTTCTCGATACTCACACTTCTGATTCTACTCAAAATATCTACAGAAAGCGAGCGTTGACACTAATGATGGAGGCATGCACGAGCGTAACCTTCGAAATAAGTCTTTAACAAAAGGAAAAACAAAAGATGTGCTCCCTCTGATTTTAAAATATGAACGCTGGTGACTTCTAACATAATCTTTGTGATGAAATTATAAGGATCTTTGAATCACTAAGTAATTGTATTCAAATACTCTCGTGACCTCTACTTTTTCATGTAGGTTGTAGAGCATGATAGAGGATAATGAGAACATTATTCTTTTAGATAAACACAAGACTCCTCAAATTAGATACGCACGAGAGTTGAGATTTGATGCGAGCTCGTTCTTAAACACTTGTCTTTTTTCTTTAGAGAATAGATTGCTATCTAATAATTTTATTATGATTAGAAATATTAGAGAGGGTCAAGGGAAGTCTGAAGAAGGATTTGAAGATACTCAAGAAAGATACGTTCAACCCCAGAAGAGAAGTGATGCTGCGATTGTGAGATTCGAATCGTGTTAATTTAATGCAAGATCGATTGTGTTCACATCTCCACCAAATCAAAAGTTATCACGATCTGACAGAAGATCGAAACCCCACGTACACATATAATCACTTAGTGGTTCAAAGATCTTTATAATCTCATCACTTTAACTATTTATCTTATTCAAAAATTTGCTCAAATGAGTAAAATTATTAGTTTGTTTAAAATATCAATAAAAAAATTATAATAAAATATATGATATTTATCATATTTTTAATAAGATAAATAGTCAAATATAATTTTAGAAGTTAATATTTTAAACTAGAGGGAGTATATTTTGTATCGATAGTCCATGTACTCGTTCCGCTCTAATTTACTTGTCATTCTGCACTTTTTTAATTTTTTTTTTTACTTGTCATTTTTACATTCAAATGCAATCATGTCCACAAAATTCTCATAAATTTAATGAGTTCACATCCTATTCTCCTCTCTCCAAGTCGCCAGCACACCGCAGGCCACATCATTTACTCCCGTGCACTTCCTTGAGACCAACCTCCCCAACTGCTCTTCTCGACCCCACTGATCAGTCTGAAAATGTGGACACTACTCGGTATTCTAGTGCTGCTCCCGCTGCCCTTCAGACTGAAGTGTGCTCAGAGGCCACCTGCTGTCTGAATTGCGCTCAGAGGTCCTCCTGGCCCGCATGCCCACGCTCCTTGGTTTAACCGCCTGATGCTAGAATGTCAAATATTTCTGTACAGAGAGAGTACCATAGAAAGCCACGATGTATAAATGATACCGTTGTCTATATTTTTCTCAGAAGGGTTCTTACAATGGCTATATGAGGCGAGGCAAAGGCACTCTACATTGAAAGCAAAGAGGAGGCAAGGATCCTGGTTGCCTCCTCATGTAGGGTATTGATCCTCGCCAGGGCAAGAATTTTGTTGTCAATCAGTGAAATCGAGCATCTTCCATGTTATTTTCACTTGGGAACTGCAGCCATGATGATAGTTCTTTCACTTCGTGCTGCAGGAAGGATCCCCAAACTCAAGGTTGGTGATCAGAACTCCAAAGCGATTTTACTTGACTACCAGGTTTTTTATCTAGTTTTTCTAAGTCAGCAGAGCATTAAAACTCTAGTTTTTCTCACACATATATCTCTCTCTACATAGTGGTCACTTTCATTTTTGGGAAACTAATGGTTGAATTCTGAAAAATTGTCACCTCAGATGACAGAAATCAATGTAAGCAGTCATGACGCCCCTCTATTTTTACATTTATTTTTGTTAGAACATGGATTCTAGTTTAATACAACAACATAGGGAATAGACAGTTAGATAATTCAGATTTCTAAGCAGTCATAAGATGTTTTTTGTTTGGATAATAGTAATTAATTAGGTGCCTGGTGCATGTGAGGACATAGATGACCGCTGAGAGAACGCGCAACGAGTGGATGCTAGTAGAATCAACTAGTTTCCCCACACCCATAATTATTAAGGAAAAAGCCAAAAACCTATGGAACGTATTCTCCCCCAGAGAACGCTTCCTAGTGAATTTTTTATGGGAAAGAGCGTGTGCCCTACCATTTTTCAATGGAAAAGCTAGGGAAAGATTCTCATGCCGGTTGTCTCCACCACCGCTGCATGTCACAGCGGGTTTAACTTTCTTTGCCACTCTACCAAACTGCAACTCTCCTTTGCCACCGGAGACTAACGGTTTAACTTTCTTTTGTCATTATTTGTCAGTTTTCAGTAATTTACAGTTATTTAGTAATTTCAGAAAGTTTAGTAACATGTAGAATTGACTCAATAATTTTTAGTACTTTGGTAATTTTAGTAATGTGTAAAATAAATTTCAGTAATTTCCTTAAATTATTGAACTGCTTGGGCAACTTTTTAGAACTCAACTTTTTGAAATTACGGAACGAACCGTGTCACTTTTTGGCATTCAACTTCCTAAAATTATTGAATAATTAGAAATTGTTGAATTACTGGTCAATTTTTGGCATTCAACTTTCTAAAATTATTGAATAATTAGGAATTTTTGAACCATTTATATAACTTAATGAACTTACTGATCACTTTTTGGCATTCAACTTCCTAAAATTATTGAATAATTAGAAATTGTTGAACTATTTATGTAACTTAATGAACTTACTGAAATTACTAATCATCTAAAAATTACTGAATTAATTTTACACATTATTAAAATTACCGAAGTACTAAAATTATTGAATCAATTCTGCATATTACTAAACTTATTGAAATTACCGAATGAAAATAACTGAACTTATTACGTACATTACTGAGCTTTCTGAAATTACTAAACAATTAAAAATTATTAGAAACTATCAAATAAAGACAAAAAAAATAAAAATAAAACATCGGTCTACGGTGGCAAATGAAAGCTACAGCTCGATAGAATGGCAAACGGGCACCGGCTATCCGAGAGGGTGGCAAAAAGTTAATTAAACCTAGTACAAGGCTTTTCTGATCAACATGCATCAAATGATTAATGATGCTTTTGCTCATATGTATGAACATTTTCCTAATTGGTTCAGAGATCATGTAAGTACTATAATTTTTTTATTAAAACGAATGGTTTACACTTATGTGAATTTTTGGATGAAACAGATCATGCAATTGGAGCAACAGAATGCTAGGGACAGCATTCATGATGAAATAAGATGGCTGACCCGAGGTCCACTGGATGCAGCAATAAGACATAGAGCCTTTAGTATCCGTGGACACAGATTTAGAGCTAAGCGCTATGACAGGGTAACTCAGAACAGAGGAGTTGTTGATCTTCGTGATCAAATTAATCTTGCTATCCAGCACGGTCAATAATCATTCGGAGTTGGTTCTGCGATTAAGGCGCACACGACCTGTTCGTTTGTAATCGAATCATAAAGATCGACTTCACCAAATCGATAGTTATCACCTCACCGAGATCGGGCACCTCAAGTCCTATCACTTACTAGTTATCATCTCACCTCAAGTCCTATCACTTACTCACAGTTAGAATCCATTTCAAGCTCCTCTTCAGATGGATCGGATCCTATATGTGACATGATATGCAAGGAAACTGAAATATGCTAGTTTTTAAACTAGAAATGAAGTCACATGCGATGATAGTTTTATTTTTTTTGAAAGACGATCGGTAAATTTAGTGGCAAAACTTCTTTAAATTGGTTTTCAAAAATATAAAATATAATTTGAGTTGTGCACAAAATTAGAAAGGTTATAAACTAGCTTTCGAGAAATTTTCAGAATTTGTTGAAATCAAAAGGATTTATAATGAATTAAAAACCGTTTAAATACAACAAAATGCTTATAAAATTATATTTGATGAAAATAAATATATTTTTTTAAACAAAGGGTTTGAGTAAATAACAGTAAAGTAAAATTTTTAAGATTTATTGAAATCAAATGAATTTATAATGGTTTAGATGCCATTTAAACTAATAAAACATTTATAGAATTATTTTTATTAAAAAACAATATAAACTTTTCCAAAACAGAAAGTCTGAAAAAATAACAAAAAAAAGTAAATTTTTCAAGATTTTATCATGCCAAAGAATAATAATAATGCGTTAATGAAGTATTTAGTGATCTAAAATGATTAAACTAATTTTATGCATTAAATAGAAAATAGTTAGCTTTAGAATATTACTCTAGTTGAGAGGATACTAATAAAATTTATTTCATAATTTTACAAATTAGGATGAAGTTTCTACGAATTTTTGAAGATTTGAAACATTTATAGACTAATAAATCAATTCGTAAGTAATAAAATTTTTCAGCCATTGAGATTGTCGCCACACAGAGAACCAGAGAAATGCCGCACGGGATCCGCGCGTTGACACACGGGATCCAGGCTCAGGTGGTGATGAGGCCACACAAGTGGCTACACAGTTCTGCCGCACCGGATCCACGAGCCTGGATGGCAGCCGGCCATGGCCGGAAGCGGCCGACCGCGGCGGAGGCTCGCCGGTGCTCAGCGCCTAGCAGACGAACCTCATCTTCCACCGCACAAAAATAATCCTCGATACGCGGGCAGAACAATGGAGGGGTCTATGGGCTGGGGTTCTCACAAGAGAACGCCGATGGCGAGCGGTGGCTCAGAGAGGGATCCGGCGAGGTCGTGAGCTTTACCGGGTCGAAAAGAGTCAAATTGGAAAGCACTGCAGGCTTCACTAGGGGATGGAGAGAGCCAGCACAGTGGTCATCGGCGTCTAGGAAGGCCGTTGACAGGAGGTTGACGGTGAGGGGCATTCGGGTACAGGCAGTGGTCAGCGGCCCAACGTCGATTCCCTGCAAATGGGTCGCAAACTTGATCGATCCACCACTACAGATGAAGCACTACACATGTAGGAGTATGGATTGTAAGTAAGGGAACCGGAGGGATCTCACCGGTGTTGGGCGGATTTGACCGGAAATCACGGCGGCGCCGAGTTCAGGGAGAATAAGGAGAAGTTCGAAATCCGATGTGCTCAGCCGGAGAGGAGGCGAGCTGCTATGGTGGAGAGTGCAAGGGGGACTGGCATACCTGCTCACAGAAGGAGGAGGGTTGGGATGGCTCGATTGGAGGTCTCCACGCCTCCACGGCAACGCACCGAGAGAGAGCGACCGGAGGTGAAAGAGAGAAACGAGAGAGATCTGGGACAAGGTGCGTGTGCGTGGCGCACATGCACGAAAGCTGGCACGCGGTAGGGGCACCTGGCGCGTGCGCTGGCAGCGCGCGGTAGGGACAGGATAAAGAAAGAGGAGCAGTACGGCTGACAGATGGGTCTCACAGGTTTTTTTTTCTGATTTTCGTCTGATTTTTATTCCGCGAACCGCTCTCTGTTTTTGACATGAAGTCCGCATTTTCCGAGCTCAAACATTTTTGAAACTTTGAAATTTTTAAGAGGAACAACTTTTATTTTGCGGCTAAGTTAAAATAGGAAATAAATAAAATTTTATAAATTCGGGAAAATAATTTCACTAATTGAGAGAGAACATTTATTTGTGCCTTTTAAACTTCAAATAAAAATTTATAAAAATTTCCTAAATTCAAGCATTTGTAAAAAATTTCCAATGAAATTTTATTTTAAAACATTTCTTTGAAAATTTCAAACTCGCACTTTAAAATTTGAATTCAAATTTAAAATTTGAATTTTTAACTTAAAACATTTTATTCTATTTTGAGCTCATGTTCCAAGGTTTTCGAATCACACCCGTCCAACTGAATTATTTTGTTGTTGTTAAAATACGGGGTGTCACAAATATGAATTTTACAGACGTAATAATCGAAGTCTAGTATTGCATTCATATAGCTAGGGATAAAATTTTGATAACAGGTCAAAACAAAGGTACATTTTCAGGGGAAAAAATTGTGATGTATACCAAGGAACTAAAACTAATATGGATATAAGTTGGGGAACCGGCCATGGTGACAAAATTTAACATGTATATAAGAAGAGCATGATGAAACTCTAATCGCCCAGTGTGACATCCCGTATTTTGAGTAAAGAAGTGAATTTGTTCAAGTTCGAAATCTTGGAGCTGAGCTCAAAAACAATTAAAACCGTTCGAGTAAAATTTTCAATTTTCAAATTTGAATTCGAATTTCAAAAAATAAAATAAAAAAAATAATTCAAATTCTTTCAACGAAATATTGTGAAACAAAATACTCTCTTTAAAGTTTTTGCAAAGGGTTGAATTTTAGAAATTTTGCAAAATTTTGTTTCAGATGTAAAAAGGCCTAAATGAAGTATTTCTCTTCAAATGATTTTCTGTCTTCAAAATTTTATAGAATTAAATTTATTTTGATTCTGAATTTGGGTCAAAATAAAAGTTGCTTCTCTTGAAATGAGTTATAACTCTACAAAGTTTCAAAATTTTATTTAGCTCCAAAAAGGGAATAAATGAATACAAATTAAAATTTCAAATTGAGTTCAAATTCAATTTTTAAATAAAGGATCAAAACTTTTCAGAGAAAATATGTAAAATAAAATCCTTATTCCAAAGGCCTTATCAATATTTAAATTTATAAAATTTTATAAAGCTTTATATAAGAGTTTAGAGGGGTCAAATAAACGTTTATGTTCAAGCAGTTGATTTTCTTTCTGCATTTATAAAACTTTATTTATTTCAAATTTGAACGTGTCCCAAAAATAAAAGTTTTAATTAGAAAGAGATGAACATGTCTGCCAAATTTCATAAAAATTTGAGCTCGGTAAGTACACGTTTCAATGCAAAAATAGTGCAGTCTTTTGAATTGGTAGAAATCAGAAAAATCGGAAAAGGCTGCGGGCCCCGCCTGTCAATGACTCCACCGCTTTCTTCTACCTACGGACGCCAGCGCACCTGCCAGGTGCCCGACCCCACACGCTCCCCTTCTGCATGCGCGCCATGGGCGGTGACGTGCCCCTTCCCCCCCGAGTCGCGTGGGACACAGCATCCAGCCCATGTCCAAGCCCTCAGTTCGCCTCCTCCCTCATCCTCTCCCGGCGCTCTCGCTCTCTCTTTCGGCCACCACGAGGAGCCCGCTTCCAAGCGAGCTTCAGCCGTTCCGCCCTGTCGAGGAGCTGAGACAGAACCCACTGAAGCCTCCCGAGGACTCCTTCTGCAACCCTCGCTCCGGATTGCGCCGATTTCGAACTATTCCCCAAATCGGGAGCTTCGACACTGCCGGCCGATTTTCTTTAAAATCCGGCAGTTCGGTGAGCTTGTTCCCTCTTTTTCCGTGTCCACGGCACCCTTGACTACTTGATCACGCCATTGGTGAGTTCCCGGCCCGAAGCCGCGGCCGTTTTGCAGGAATCGAAAGCCGGACCGACGGTCGACCGTCTGAACCGTGCCACCCCGCCGGTGAGCACCGTAGCCCGGGCCTCCTCGACGTCGACATCACCAGCGCCGGCCTACTCCTATCCGCGGTGAATCTTGCAGGCCGAATTTCCTCGAGATCCGTCCACGGCACCGAGCTCCCGGCCTCGTCGAACCTCTCTCCGGCTGTAGCTCTTGCCGCCGGCATTCCACAGTGAGAGCCCCACCCCGTCGGCCCCTCCTTCGAGTCCGGGAGATCGTGGCAATAATTTTAGCACTAGGACCCAGCTCTCTCCCCGCTGACAGCTGTCCTCCGGCGAGCAACGCCGGCGAGCGCCGCCATGGCCGCCGCCTTGGCCGCTCGCGCTCGCCACGGCCGAGCTCCAGGCGTGGCCCACTGCAGCCTGCCCCCTGTTGGGCCGGGGAAAATGGCCCATGTGCCCGTTCGGCCGTGGCTTTCCCCAGTGGGCTAGAGCCTAGCGGCCCACCAGGCTGGAAATTGTTTATTTCGCAAAATAATTTACTCAATTGCTAGAAATGCTTTTTAAAGTTGTAAAATTTGTAGAACATTCATCCTACATCAGAAAATTATGAAATAAATTTTGTTAGGATCCTCTCAACTAGAAATATATTCTTAAGCTAACAAATTTTTATTTTATGCATAAAAATAATTTATTTAATTTAGATCGCATAATACTTCATTAATGCATTATCATTATTCCTTGACAAGATAAAATTTTAGAAAATTTACTTTCTTGTTTAATTAATTAAACCTTTTGGTTCTGCAAAGTTTCATAATTGTTTTCATCAAAAATAATTTTGTAAAGGTTATATTTTGTTTAAACACTATTTAATTTATTATAAGTTCATTTGATTTTAATAAATCCTATTAAATAAACTTTTTGGTTTATTTAGTTAGAATTTATGTTTTAGAAAAATTTTCATATTTAATTTCTTCAAAGTTAATTTTATTAAATGTTTTATTGTGTTTAAATGAGATTTAAATCATTAAAAATCTATTTGATTTAAATAAATCCTGAAACTTTCTCAAAAATTTATTTATAACCTCTCTGATTTTATAAGAAACTTAAAGTTGGTTTATATTTTAAAATCATATTAAAGAAGTTTTGCAACCAAATTTACTAGTCTTCTTTTGAAATCAAAAAGCTATCATGTATGTGCATACTTTGACTTATGCATATCATTTCATGTTAGGAGCCAAGTTAACTGAAGAGGTGTTCGACGACGCCTCGTTCGTTGAAGATCTAAAATTGAGCAAAGCTCAGGCAAGCCCCGATGCACTAATCCTGTTTTAACTGTTTTATATTCTATCACTATATAGTATGTGAATTATGTATTGTGCATTAAGTTTTTAGGAGTTGATCGAAACTGTAGACTACATAATAGTACCTTTTACCTATGTTAGCATATTTGGTATGGGTATTGGGACGTAGACCTAGGCTGAGTTTTAATTAACGGTAGAAGTCGAGTGATTGGTAACTTCACTCGCGAGAGATATAGGTTTTACCTCTGGTTTGAAGGTATTTACATGATTTGATGAGGTGGATTATAAGAGCATGAGAGGTTAAGGTTGGCTATGAGATTATAAGAAATGATAAGTTGAGACCGGGCAGAGAAGTAGGTGGTAACGCGGTATGTATCCATTGCGAATGCATTTTGCATGGCCAATATGTTGTAGCCCTGCCTGTGTCGATTAAAGACCGTTCGTTGTTGGCTCTATTGAAGCAAGTTTGAATAGTACTAATTACATACTGGGTGTCGAGGCCCCAGGAAATTGAGGTAGCCCAATGTGCATAGTGATTGGACGTAACCGAACATCTAGATAGCCTAATGTGCGTAGTGACTGGACGTCACCGAACCTCTCTTTTGGAGATGAAAGAAGAAAGAGCTTTGAGGCCAACCATAGATAGACTCGATGAGGTTATTGCATGGAGGACCACTGCTTGATAGTGGTGAGCATTGGACTAGCACTATATATCATTGGCGTGAAAAGTTGCCATGTACGACTTTTGAGAAGCGTGTACATGTTGTGTAATCAGGTTTCTCCAGCTGAATATAAATCGATTATAATCGCTGTCCCTCATAGTAACGTATACCACTTGTTTTAGTGCGTCACATTATAGTTAAGAGGTGGAATAAGAAGAAAATGGAAAAGTACTATGATTTACTAGTTATAATTATTATAAATTATTTGACAACCATGATTGTGGTAGTTGATAGTGCAAATTAAATTTATATTCTCTTACACTTAATCTGCGAAAGTAAAAATCCACTTCTAGCGTTGGATTTTGCAAACAGCTATCCCATGTGAGTCAGCTTTATTATATCTTTGAAGTCGGCTGTAGTTGGCTATGTTAACGAGTAAGACTTGTTGAGCATTTTAATGCTCAGAGCTTGGCTCTTTTGATGTTTTGTTGCAGGTGTGTTTCTTTCTTTCTCTGCAAATCCAATGAAAGACCTGCTCGCTGCATTGTGTTGTTGGTGTGTGCTGCTAGAAGATGCATCGTATGAGCTCGATGCATTCTTTGCTTAGACTTCAAGATTCCCTGGCAGCTTATTTCAGGTTGTCACTTTCGCACTTTTAAAATCTTTTGTTTTATAAACTTAATCAACTGTTTGTTTCATATTTTATCGTGCTTGAGTTGTACTGTTGGTCCTCGATTCATCAAGTGACACTGATAAGATCCCGAGGTCGATGGATCGTCTCTTTTGAGGGACGGTCTGTCACATTGTGCATTGCTACAGGAATTAAATGATTATATGGACCCCTAACAAAAAAATTAGATATTATAAAGGTATTGAAAACCATCAATAATAACTATTTACTCAGCTTTGATCAAAGTAGAAGGTTGCACCTACATTCTTTTGGGCTCATCATGCTAGAAAATTAAGGAGAGTAACAGATACATAAATAATATAGTCAATAGTGATTGGAAAATGAACATGGAAATGAGTTGCATGTAAATAGAAAGAAGACAGCAAGCTATGTATCAACATTTTAGATCTATCTTGATAAATGGAGTTGAGTTGGTTATAAAGTTTCACTGCATGATAGGATATATCCGAATGGTATAACTATGGTGGATGTATATATCATAATACAGCGAGTACATGTGAATGCATTGCGTAGTAAAAAACATGTAAATATTGTTTGACAGCAGATAAATGTTATAGAAAAGCACCAAGATTATCGATGTGAAACACAACAACAGCATCAGCTCTGAAATAGGGTAAGAGTTACATACCCGGAGGTAGGACCAGCCACTCATAGCAAGCAACTATATGGATACAAAAAGATTCATCGTCTTCAGTGCTAAATGGAGGAAGCACAATTTCCTTAATTAATTCCCTCACAGTAAACTTCCGCGACCGTCTTGGTGCTGCCTATGGCTGAGTGGGCACCTAGGTAAAAAAAAAACTCAAGATTTCATGATACAGAAAAACAAAATGATGTGACTCTATGTCACAAAAAGGTGGAGATTTTATGCTGACACCATCCGTTAATTAAGCCACCTCTAAAATACCATTAGTTACTAATACATCAATGTTTGCCTGTTAATCATCTTCTCCGTACCATTATCCTCTCTTTCTTTGTTTTTCAATTCTTTTTGCCCCTGCCAATATTTGTTCTGACCGTTCTGCCCCTGGCTCTAAACAGCAGAATAGACTTGGATCGAACTTCTTCAACCTCTTTACGCGATGCATCCAGGCGGCACTAGCCAGGCCATGAGAGACCTCTCTGCGTCTCAGGCGAGGGCGAGGGTGGCGGCCAATAGCTACTGTCAGTGCCCCCTCTGCGTCTCCAGGCCAGGGCGAACCAAGGCGAGGGCGGCGGCCATGAGAGGCCCCTCTGTGTCTCATGCGAGGGCAGCGGCGGCGACAGCGGCTGGTAGCGCCCGTTAGTGCCCCCTCTGCATCTCTAGGCAGGGGCATGCCAAGGCGAGGACGACGACCATCCCAGCCCTTTGTGCAGCCTTCTGTCACATTCGATTTTAAGAACAAAACCATGTGACCCTTTATATGTACTCAAGAATCAAGTTTCACATATAAAGTAACTTTATTAAAGGTAAAATAGAACAATATCACAATAAAAGTGAAAAAAGCGATTACTGAATGTAGGGAAAAAGAAAACCACGAGTAGCGCAGCTTCCATCGGTAGTTGACCGGAGAGACGGCACGTCTAGACTTCAGCTCCTGAGTCTTCAATGTCTTTCTAAACTTCTTCTTCTACTAAGTAGCATTTAGAAAATCAAGATTGAGTATGGGATGTACTTAGCAGGTGTGGAGAAAGATGACATGTGACAATAAACAAGGCAAAGGCTACACATGGTTCTTTTGCATAAAAGTGCACAATAGAGACTCACTTCCTATTAAACATCTATTTACTAAGTGATAAACATCGAACACCTATAAACCAATATGTCTACAGCCAACCTGACTGTAGCACCAACATAAGCACAAATCACAAAATCCCACTGTGATTACCAACTCATACCCAATCTCACTAATCATATGAGGCTCCATGCAATGCTCGTGATTGTGAGCATATCTGTTATGACAGTTTTAACTCTGCATAGGTTGTACACATTTTCTACGAGAAATAATTTCATCTCCTACTTCCAGGTGAACTAAAGAATCTTTATTTCGCCCATGCTAGTCGAGCACTCGCACACTTCTTTTGATGTGAGGGCCAAGATATCACTTTAAGGCTTTTCTATGACTTTCTCTAGTTTGTACATGCTCATTAAAGTTTCACCCGTCAGAAAACTAACCGTAACCCGAGAGGCCCTCTCTTGTGCTAAATAGTTCCCGGGAGTACCCCTCCCTTCTTGACACCTCTCTCTCCAAGTGGATCTAGGCCTATCTGGCTTTCTCTGCTCCATCGGTTGGCTTGCATAGAATTGATTTTCACCACTTACAACGACAGGCCGCGCCCAACAGCAAAGCTAAGCACGCAATCTACCCAACAGAAGGTAAACTAGGACGACAAAGCATAATAAAAAAAGACTAGGCATAATCCCTAATCCTAGGTGCACAATCAATTTGACACAAGCATGCAATCTACAACATAGATGTTTTGTAAAATAGGCACAAGATGATCAAGAACACTTGCCTTTGTAGTGGTATTGCTGCTCAGTGTTCTTGAAATCGTGATTCTGAGAGTTCTCGCAAAGCGGATCCAAAGCACAATGTCTAAACGCAAAAGCAGACAAACAAGCAAACACAAAATAATCACAAACGTGCTCACAATCAGAAGAGAACAATAGGATGATTGTATGAATGCATAGGACTTGCTTCTACGGTCGTTTTGGCGCAAGAATTGCTTAAATCAGAGTTACGGTTGAAAAGTTGTGAGGTTTATAAGGTTTTAGGGACTATGTTGTAATTAAATTAAACTTTTAAGGACTTATATTGAATTTATTAAATTCAAACAGTAAGATATATTAATCTATAAAACTTTATAATTTAAAATGTGATCTTGAAATATTTCCAAATTTACAAAAGTTACAAGGGCTTAGTTATAATTATTACACTAAAAGAGTTATATATATTAATTAATAAAACTTTTTTAGTAATATTGTATTATATCTATTATTATTATCTGTATTAATTATATTACTATCATTTATTATTTTTTATTAATACTGGTATTATTAATTTTATTATTAGCAGTACAAATATTATTACTGTGATCATATTATTATTATTTTATTAGTAGTATAGAAATTGTATTATATTATTGCTATAATCATTATCATAATATTAATTTTTATGTTAATTGTTAATATTATTTATCATTACTATTGTTATTATTATGGTATTAATAATATTGACATTACTATTATTATTAATTGTTATCGATAATATTACATTATTAATTATTTTAAATTATCATCATTTTTATCAATATTATACTTAATAGGGATTAATCTATAATTAAAATAAAGTTCTGAGGGTCTTTCTGTAATTTTTAGAATTAATTTAGGACTAATTACTAATTATGGAAAAGTTTGGGGGCTAAATGTAAATGTCATATGGATTTCTAAATTAAATAAATTATAGAAACTTTGGATAGCACCAGACAAGCACATTGTTGACACTATTATCACTTACACAATATTCTGCAGTAACCAAAAGTATGCTATTAAGGACTAGACCCGTGTTGCATGCAAAATAAAAATAAAAAACAAGAAATAGTGATATACCTGTTAAAACATCAAAAAAAATTTGGAGCTTTGAATCTGTATCTTTGGGAGCTTGAGGAAGCATGAAGGAGTCTCTGTCTCTGCCTTTTGTGGCCTTGCCATCTTTCAAGTTATTGTCATCAACACTGAAGGACCTTGCAATAGATCTGGATAATGTAAGACGTTAATATGATCCAGAAGCACAACGAATTTTGTTAACTGACAGTATTCAGATTTAAAAGGCGTAGCCTAAAGATGAAAAATGGACTCGGCCTCTAGTTAAAAAAATAAATAGGAATTTGGCCGATCCTAATCCGATCCGACCTCACTATTTTTAATTCATTTTCTTGGGCTCATTTTCACCTCACGTAGGAGTGCTTCCGTATAGGAACACTATCACGATCAGATTTTCAGTGTATATTTTAGTCACAGCCAAACAAATCATGATCATATTAAAAAATCAGCGAAAAGTACTCTTGAATCTAGAATACTACAAGAATAAACATCACTAAATAAATTAGTCTTCAATTAAAGACTAGAGACACTTAAGAGAGCTCATCATGGACAGGTAGTAGTTCTGCTTCGGATCCGTCTTATGAAAATGGACGTACGTCTAGTTCCATCTCTGCAAGCATGCGGGCAGGACAAGTCACACATCTGCTTCTCGGTGCACATGATGAAGCCGCCTCGAGCAAACCTTAACCTGGATGAGGTGGTCACGGACGCTCTCAGTGGTGTTGTAGCAGGCCTGCTCGGGCCCGACCAGATCGAGGGAAGAGCTGGAGGTGGAAGAGGGTGCTTGTTGCAAAGGCGAGAGGCAGTGGTACTGGGTCAAAGAGCGCGACAGCTGTTGCTGCTGTCGCATGGTGATGAGGGAGAAGGGGAAGCAGAGCCGGGCTTAATGGATGGGGGAGGGAGGGCAGCCGAATCGAGGTGGCGAGCGAATGAGATCCCTATAAAAGTGGAAAGTGAGCGACAAATCTGATGGCGGGTGGTGACGCGGGGAGGCGGGGAGGCGAGGTGGTCGACAGGTGCACGAGAGACAAGAAACAGGGCAGGGTGCTCAATGGGCACGGAGGTGGGGTGCTGAACGGACAAGATGATTGTTGAAGTTGTAATCGGACGGAAAAAAAAAAAAGATGTTGTGACTCGCTGAGATTTAAAAATAATAGTTAGTCGAACAAAAAAAAATATTAAAAAAAATTCTCTATTTCAGACGGGCCTCAAGCATCCCACGGCCCAGCCCTCTCCCCGCCCGTGTTGATATTCCTATTCTCTATTTCAGACGCCTCTCTCGCCGCCCGCCGTCGCCTCTCTCATCGCCGCCCGACGCCTCCTTCGGTAAGTCACCTCACTTACACCCCCTCACCACCTCCGGATCCGTCCTTGATTTGGTCCCTCTAATTTCCCCAATTTGTCCTCACAGAGAAGAGATTCGCCATGACCTTCCCTTGCTTCCCCCGCTGGGTGATGCTGGAGCGCTTCGTCTTCCGTAGGGACGACGAGAAGTCTTTCCCCGACGCCAGCAAGGCCCCCATCAGGGCGTCCGGCACCACCTCCCTGAACGCCCCCTTCCATATCGCCTTCTCCCTCGCCGAGCCCCCGCTCGTCTCCCGCATCTACGCGCGGTTGCCGGGCTTTCCAGGTCCCCGCGAACTGGTACCCCTGGACATCTTAGCAACCCACCGTCACCTTGCCCTGCTTCGCGTCGCAACCAAGACCTCTGACGAAGCTGTACTGCAAGACTTTTTCATCTACGACAGCACCCAAAACAACCCTTCTCTTCCGCTCAAAGCACTCCCTCCTTGTACGGAGCCGGAATTGGATTTTCGTGCCCGCCCCAGCGCCCGCAGCCTAAGGCCTCGCCGTCCTCCTCCCCAGGAGAAAAACAGGCGTATCATGCGGGTTTTTTCTATGGGCGTCTTGTGCCAAGGCAAGCAAGATTTCGTGGTGGCAGAGCTGAAGGTTTTCACGGTCAGCCGCACTGAGGTCTATGCTGATATCTATTTGCTGCGCTCCTGCATATCATCAACGATGTGTCTTGACGGTGAATGGAAGTCCATGCGTGTACCAATCCTCAAGAGCAGCGACCCTGATGATACGCGGCAACTCACCTTATGGCGGACGGAGACTGTCATCCCATTCAACGGCATGCTGTGCTGGATTGACTACTACCGAGGCATCCTCTTCTGTGACATCTTGGCGCAGCCTACCCCTGCCGTCTCCTTCCATCGGCTCCCTCTGAAAGAGTTCCATGATACACCCAACCGGACCAGGACATGCCGCTGGCTGTACCGTAGTGTGTCCTCTGTCGATGACAACACTGTGCTCAAGTTCATCGATGTCGCCCGTGATGATGGCATCGGCTACGGGTCGCTTAAACCTGGCGCTGCCTTCACTGTCACATGCTACACTTTCAGGTCCGGCTTCCAGGACTGGGCCGAGGACTACAGGGTTACCTCTGATCAGCTCTGGTCTGCTAACCCCCCTGAGAGCCTCCCACATGACATTCTCATGTTCCCTCAAGTGAACATCGACAGGCCACACGAAGTGAGCTTCCTTATCACTGAGTTCATATACGCCTTGAGGAAGACGTGGGTGGTCACCATTGACATGAATACCAAGACTGTCAAGTCGTTTTATCCGTATACTAATGGGATGGAAGACCGTGGAACTGAAGATGCTGACCTGACCAAAGAAAGGTCACGTGCTCCCAGGCCCTTCCTCCCTTGTGAATTCTCCAAGTTCCTCCATTCCTCGAGGTAATATTGCTGCAGGCTGTACTTCACAGACCTACTGTACTTCACAAACTTTTGCTGATTGTGTAATTATTGCTGCATATGTGCAAATTCTTTTTTTTTCTTTATCTTGTTGCCATTTTTCAATTCAATACAGGAGGAGAGCAGCCGCCTCCATCCAAAACAGTAATGTTGCCCGTTCGCAGGCTGCTAAATAGTTAGGCTTTCAGGCTTACGTGAAAGAGAAACATTAGGCTTATGAATAATGATAAGAATTGTCGATACCTTCTTATCAGATGTTCAAAGTTACCTTGAGTATCTGTTTTTGACAGTGCATAAATACTTTATGGAGCACCTTTGCATGCTTGCCTTCTCCTGCTAACTGAAGCAAGTTTAGTTTGAACATCATCTATCTAGATCATTTTTTTCAGAGTATTTATGTGTTGCAGGAAGAGGAAGAATACAGAATGAGTCTGGTGTGCCAACTTCAACGGACTGCTTACGTGTCTCCCGGCTCAACTATTTTGCGCTCTTCTAAATATCTGATGATTTTAGAAGAAAAGCTTCTGCCGAGCTATTTCACGTTGTGGCATAGGAAGGATCCAATGGTTTAATTTTGCACTGTTTGAACGGATAAGAAAGTTTGTGATGTATTCTGTAGGTTTGCCAAAAGACGTTTGTGTTGTGTTAAGCTTATGAGTACCGTCTTTAAATTCTGTCATTGACTCAGTGTGTGGATGTGTCACTTGCGAGCTGTTTGGTCGCTACCCTCGTTGAGATGATTGGCCAGGAGCCTAGGAGGATCCCTGACTCCCGAGACATTTGTTTGCAAACTTTAAGTTGCGCGAACTGTGTTCACATCTTAGGGCTCGTTCGGTTGTTCCAACCGTGAGGGTGGATCGATATGGATTGAGGAGGATTCATTACTTCACTAGCTACATCAGGATTTAATCCTTTTCATTCCTCTTCAATTTTCTCTGGAATGATTATAACCGAACATTCCTCTCCATTTCCCTTTAGAATGAATATAACCGAACGATCCTTTAGTAAAATAGGAATCATTTTTGAGAGGATTGATTTTCGGTATGAATAAGTCATCTTAGATTAATAGTTTAATTTTTATTTACAAAAATTTTATTTATAATATCTATATAATCATCTCTCACTAACACGTTAATCTAACATTTTTTAAGCCACGTCATCACTTTTTTTGTCAGCCGTTGGATACATTGAGATATAATAATCTTGATCGTTCGTCCAGCCTCCCCTCGTGCCAGACGCCGCCTCCCGTCCCCGCGCCCCTCCAACAACCCGTCCCGCCTGGCCGCCTCCGCTCTCCTTGGCGCCCATCGAGCAACGCATCACCTTCCGCCTGCGCTCCCCAGCGCCCGTCGAGCACCATGCCCCGCGCCTCCCCTCCTCCTCTGCTTCTAGCCAGCACCCTGCCTCGCCTCCCCTCTCCTGCGCTCAGCCCCTTCAAAAGTCACGCGGTTTCGGAGTCGTGAGTGCCCGTCCAGATTTCTCGGCGTAAAGGCCGCCGCAGGTCATGTGTCTTCGCATCCAATGGGTACAGGTTCGGTGGGCTCTGTCATGCGCCTGCTTTCCTTCCATGGTGCAGATCTCTCGCATCCGGGCATCCAGCCAGACTTGATCGAGCTTGGACCAGCGCGAATACTTTGAGTCCGTGCTGCTGCACAAACTCTCATCCCCTCTATTTTCCCCCATTTTATTAGTTTTTTTATTAAGTACTCTGAATAATAGATGTTCTTAGAATGCAATAAGCACAATTGATGTCATATTTTTCAGTTCAATTGAGACAGTTTTCTAACCAGTTGTAGCTAAACTCCGTTTAATGTTTTTGTGGCAGCTTCCTGAAATCTACAATCGAGTCCAATACTGTGAAGAAAAAACCATCTTGGAGATATGATTCTGATCAAGAAACCATATATTCCGGTTTTCTAATTTTTTATTATTTATTTTGGTACTGATAAATAAGTTTGCTTATCTTTTTGGTACTGATAAATATGCTTGGTGATCTCTTTTGGTACAGATAACCGGTTTTTGATGCTCTGTTATTACTAATAGGAGGTGTTCTTAGAATGCAAGAAGCACAATTGATGTCCTATTTTTTCAGTTCAATAGCGAAAGCATTCTAACAGGTGTAGCTAAACTCTTTTTAATGTTGCCGTGGCAGCTTCCAGAAATCCGCATTTGAGTCCAATGCTGTGAAGAAAAAAAATCATATTGGGGATATGATTCTGATGATGAAACCATGTAGGTTTTCTAATTTTTTGTTATTTATTTTGGTACTGATAAATATGTTTGCTTATGTTTTTGGTACTGATAAATGGGTTTGGTGATCTATTTTGGTACAGATAACTGGTTTTTGATGCTATGTTATATTTGGTGATTTGTTTTGGTGCTCTAATAAATGGTTTTAGGAGAGTATAAACTGATGCAGCAGGTATTCCTCACACTACCTTTTAGAATTCTGGTCCAGTATTCTTCATCGAATCTTCTTCAAGGTAATTTGCCCGCAGTTTTTGCTACCAAAGGATAACCTTTAAACTTGATGGCGCATCCGAGCATCCAACTGGATCTGCGTGTCGCTGCATGTGGGTATGGTCTTGTGCCCTCTGCTTGCACCGCGGCCGACTCCAGTGCTGCCTCACTATCGCCTGTGTTGTCCTGCTCGCTCAGTGCCATCTGGAACGACAAGGCACAATCTGGTGTCAGTGCTCTCCCTAGTGGTGAGTTTCATCCTCTTTCTGCCCTCTATGGCCGGCCCAAGTTATCCTCTTAAATTGTTTTCAATGGCGCAGTTTGTAATTCCAGATGTCTTTAATCAGCCAACGACTTACCCTGCTACATGTTATTTCACCAGAAAACAGCATAGCTTGCTATGCTCTACATGTGTATACCAACTGGGCCAACATTAGGCTATGTTTATAGCGTGCTGGTAAGTCTTTTAAGAAATGTAACAATACTAAGTGGTTTAATAGTGGGTAACATTAGGCTATGATCTAATATATGTTTTCCCTCCCGTAGGGTCTGTGACTGCTGCAAATTTCAAGGAGCAGGCAGGACAACCTGATGTCGACGGTTTCCTTTTCAGAGAAATTGGGTTATCAACTTTTAGTTATTAGATTATTTCCTATCAACCTGTTCCAATCAATATTTTTTCTATTTTCTTAGTTATATTTATTTGTTATACGTGCTGAGTTACAAAACAAATTTGAAAATAAGAGTTCATTCATTTTAATTTCATCCTTTTGAAAGAAAACTCTTACTATTATCATCAAATCTGCCAAAATGACATAACTAAAATTTGGAAAAGGAGCCATCTGGGTTAACTTTTTGGGGGTGGAATGTCTTGCGGTTACTGTCAAAATTGTCAAATTCCTAAGTGCAATTCCAAGGTGTAACTGAGTCCAAAGTTAGGAATTCTAATATTACCTTAGGAATAACTAAAGTGATTTTCAGGGTGCATCCATGCATAATTATCTAGGTAACGGAATGCAATTTAAGGAAAATACTGGAAAGTTTATTACAACTTTTTTGTTGTACTATCCCCTGTGTTACATTGGTGCACCGCATTTCCTGTTCTATTGTCTAAAACTCTAGGTAGCTTAAATGTTCTTGTCGGGATCACGTACCCCGGGTACCTAACAGATCGCTCCAACGAGAAAGTCGAGGGTCGGATGACACGGGCTCCGACCCCTCCGCAACGATCTACGACGGCTATCGCATGGCCGCGCAAAGGCGCGAAGACCCCGGGCCCTAAGGATAACACCCGGGAGCGACCCCCAGAAGGCAAGTACCGCGTTATGGTACATTTACTCCGGGGACCAGCGGCCATCCGTCCCGACGAGACAAGACGAGGTTCACCACGACGACACTCCAGCAGAAAGCTGCGACGACTGCCAGACACGATGGGTCAGCGCTGTAGCTAGCACAGTGGCGCCGGACAGGTATCACGGTACCCGCCGACATGCCCGACGTGACGGGTCATGAACGCGCCTGGACGGAACGAAGTGATGTCGACAACGACGGGTGGGTCCACCTGTCGGCAAGACGGCAGGATTTCGTAGGACCCATTGCATGTAACCTCAGGACTTCCCCTATATAAAGGGAAGCCCGGGGAGCGATAAAGAAAGAAGGGGAACAACATACAAAACAGACCTCGATTTTTTCACATCCAGGGTCCTCCCGCGAAGAGAGGCCCCCGTCTTGTAACATTATCCTCGAGATAATCCGCTCCCTGGACGTAGGGTATTACACCATCCGGGTGGCCCGAACCAGGTTAAAAATCCCCCTGAGCCCATCCTAGATTAGGCCATATCAAATCCGAAGGCACACCTTCCCTCACGACCGTATATTTACTGTGCCGGTGGTCAGAACGCCGACAGTTGGCGCGCCAGGAAGGGGGGCTAGGCATCTCCTTTGGTGTGCTTTCGTTTTTTCGATGGCCCTATACTTCATGGTAGGGGACGCTTCGATCTCTCGCCTCCGCTTCGAAGACGCCACGGTCACTGCCTCTAGAGACGGTCGATCGTGGCAAGCCCCCGCCTTCGTCTCTGGGCAGACCTTCCGTTTCGGGAGCCTGGACTTCGTCGCGGACGAA
>BCLG01003846.1:0-44635 GCA_001602295.1 Zoysia matrella
CCGAGGCGGCGACCACGGACGTCGAGCTGCTCAAGCGAGCGTGGCGCAACGAGAAGGCGGCGCCGGAGGTGCTCCGCTTCGACGAGCCCCTCGTCTCCCGCGTCCGCGAGCAGATCCACCTCCTCGTACTGCTTCTCCCGTTTCCTTCTCACGGCGCGGCATCGTTTCTCATTTTTTCCCCCCGCTCCGGCGGATTTCTCTGACGGTTTCCTGACGTTGATGCACGGCAGGAGGAGACGTTGGACGAGTTCGCGGATACCGGCGTCGACGACCTGGTGGTCTCGCTCTATCAGATGGACCTCGACCGCACGTTCTTCCTCCTCCGCTCCTACCTCCGACTCCGCCTCCACAAGGTCACATCCAAACCCAGTTCCCTATCTTTTCTCTGTTCTACCTCGCCGTCCTACCGATTTCAGCGAACTGATGCCGCGGCGTTTGCACTATTGCGCTGCTTACTGCTTCCACAGATCGAGAAATACGCGATGCACATCTCCAGGTCGGACGACCTCATGCATCGGCTGCTGTCGCCGCAGGAGCGGAAGTTTGCCGAGAGGTACCTTCTGCAATGCGATTGCTTCTATTTGTTTTCGAATTTAGATGGTTCAGCTGGGAATTCAAATTTCTTGGGTGTGATATGTTTGCAAGCTGCCGGGACATCATGGAGAAGCATCTGGAGCAGTCCGTGCTGTCCAAGCTGCCGTACGGGTATGACAGCGTGAGGAGGCAGTCTCTGTCGAGCACCGAGGATGACATGAGTATGTGTATCTTCACTTGATCTTCCAAATCGGTGTGCATTGTGTTCCAGGTTGTTTTTGTTGTTGCAGCTCTAGTCATTGCATATTTGCATGAGTTGTGAAATGTCCTACCATTTCAAGTGAGCAGCCTGGTATGTTTGTTCAGGCACTCAGGCTGCTAAATTCATAGCATCTCACATATAAACATATCTCTTTCACACTATTGTGATTGCTCTGAAAAATTCATATTCCTTGGACCCTTCAGACATGAATCAGACTGACATTAGCCAATTGTTCCACATCCACTGAACAGAATTTAAGAAGAAAATAGTCTGTCTACTGTAGTCTTTATCCCTCAAAAGCAGTCCCTCACCGACTGTTCTGATTAGTGTCCTCTTTATGATGCATAAAACGGAGAGCAGTGAACTGCTTTTATAGACAATTTAATATGAAGACTAGGAAACTTTGCTCTTTATCTCCTACTTTGGACAGTAATTCAATCACTAAATTGCAATCAACCATCTGTACTAAACAACTAATGCAAAGTTTTTGAACTGATCAATACTCATTTAAAGGCATTACCTAACAACATCATTAGCTTTACTTTTTCTGAGACTAGCCTTTAGCTTCACTTATTCTGAGACTAGCCTTTAGCTTCACTTTTAGACAAGGTTCAAGATCATAGAGACAGACTTTGCTGTGTTGATAATATACACAGAGACATTTATGGAAAATTCTTTAGTATGCTTCTCGTATCTGAGCAATTGAATGCTTTTGAAATATTGTTGGTAAAGATGCGAAGCAAATGAGCTTTAGACATGTTCTTGATATCAACTGTGGGGCTCCATCTGATTTGTTTCTCCTATTTCTTCCAGTTCCAGAGCCTCAGCTCGACACATTTGTCTTCTGCAAAACTAAAAGCGACGTAGGTGCATTCCAGCTAGATGACATGTAAGTACCTATGCAAACTTCAGTTCTTCTTGAGTTTTTTTCTTTATCATCACTGACCGTTGCTGCTTCTTTCCATGAAGAGGAGAGGAGGTTGTGGACTTGGTTGCCGACGACTTGTATGTTCTTCGGTACAAGTCCATCAAGGGACTTGTGGAGGGCGGTCGGATCGACCTTATCTGACATTAGGGGAGCATGGAGATGCACCAGGGAAACTCCAGTTTGTTCTGAACTCCTAAAAAGGAAGTGTCTAGGGGAAATTGCTTAATACCATCGCAAAGAGAACCTGAACTGAATACCGTCAACATGTCATTGTCATGTGGATGTCATGTGCCTCCACATCCGATGGTATTTTGTAATGGATACATGACTGTGATGGCACTGAACTCAGTTCATTTTTCCCTAATTGATTCCATCAGCATCAATCAATCAGATCTTGTGCCATCCTAAGCCACTCTGCCAGCTATATGTCTGTGATATGCATCGTCTGGGCAATAGAGTGAGAGAGCTAAAGGAGATCCCGTATTGGACATTTCTTTCCTTGGAGACGTGAGGATCAGGTTGGCATTAGCGTATGTAGCCGTTTTATTAGTGAGAGACTGCAGTCACGTAATCCCCACTTAGCTTTGTCTAATGATCTTGAACCTTCAGCTGTTTGCTTTCTGAAAAGCATCTTCAAAGTATTAACCGCAAAGAAAGAAGACTAGAAGGAAGGAACAAAATGCTGATACAATATGTGCTCCATGTTTCCTTGCGAACAAAGTGGCACTCCCCTCAATTTTATTTGTTGTCGCTGTTTGGTTCAAATTTAGGATGAGGATGAACAGAGAGTATGAGCCGTACACCAACCGGTACTGACATTTGCACCTCTAAAATTGTCAATTGGTTTTACTCCGTTGGCACTACGTACGCATGGACCACCTGCATAGCATTCATGTGATCTGAGGGGTTGTCCGTCCGGTAACATAACGGCAACGGTCCAGCCATCGTCACTTGTGTGTTTGAATTTTGAAGTGTGGCACCAGGTCTCATCCTTGTAGGGTCTACCTTACACCACAGGATTTTTTATTGAATCTTAGATTTTTCATTTGAAATTAAACTAATTTCTATAAAAATAAATGTCATTGTCGGACGTATGAACCGTCTATATTGATGTGACCCGAGGAGCTCGTATGGCTGCACAAGGAGGCCATTACTTGCTCATCATGAGTTATGGATGAAGCATACGGCGTATGACTTCTTTCTCATCCGGAATTCAGGATGAGATACTCTGCCCATTCTGTTCGAGTAGCAATATGCATACCTAATTCTGACTTGCCCATAAATCATTTATTTTGCCATCCATTGCCCATGTTCTCATGGTCACTGCAAGGCATAGGAAATAGCAAAATAATCTAACATAGATATCTTCGTGGCCATAAATATTGAGTTTCATATTTTGGAGGGGCCATATTTTGTCGAAATGGGGGCAACAAGGCTGCTGAGAAAATAGAGACATTATTGAAGTTGAGTGGTCATAATTAAAATAACCTGATTCCGACCCGTTTAGCATAGCTTTTGTACGAGTGATTCTACGCGATGAGAAGTGATTCTGTGACTAAAAGTGATTCTCTTTATTCTATAGAATAAATTTTTAGAATAAAAATAGAAAATTACTTAAATAGCAGAAGCTATCATCTTTTAGCTTTTTAGTTCATTTTAAACAATCATTTTGTAGAACCAAATAAAATTACATTTTTAAAAAATATTCAATGCAATTTTTTTATTTGATTGAAAATTAGCACAGTGAAGCTCAGTCAGAACCACTCTCACAACGAAGCACAGTAATCTACAAGCCTTGAATATACCTCATCCAAGCGTGTACGAGGGTTTACAAAAATTACAGTAAACCGCTCGGTTTTCGCAGTTTTCGACAAACCGCTGCGATTTGGTTTTACTGAACGATCGGTTTTCGTTTTAAAAATTTTAAAAAATTTGAAAATTTGTAAAATTTCAAAATACCGAAAACTATTAAAACTGCTCGGTTTACCGTTAAAACCGCTCGGTTTCAAATTTTGAATCTGAAACCGTAAAAATCGAACGACTAACCGTTGAAACCGCTCAGCTAACCGATAAAACCGAACGATTTACTATAATAATTCGTTTTTCGATTTAAAACGATTTTCCACCGATTTTTACGATTTTAATCAAACCGATCGTGAGATCGCTTTTAAACCCTGGGGCGTACTCACAGCCAGAGCCAGCCCGGCGGAAAGCTTCCCCCAGCTTTACGAGGCAAGAAAGATCACGCGTTCGCTCGCACGCGTCCCAAGTCCGAACGAACCGTCCAAAATTAACTCACACATGGGAAAAGATGCATTCTTTAGATTCTGAACTGGACGACAACAGTTCCATTCCAGGTCCCCGATCTCTTTCCCGTCGTGAGCTTGTGGCCGTGATTCTTCGGAACAACAGCAGCCAAGCAAAAATCCTGATGAAAACCGCAAGAAAAAACGGTTCGTGGCAGCCGGAATAATTGGGGAAGCAGGGGGGCCACTAGTGGTGGCGGTGGTGGGCGGTCTCCGCTCGCTTGACTGCTCAGCTACCACCTGCCTCTTTCCCTTCATGTGGCCTCGGGCTCTGCTTAGATCACAGCTGTGTCCGTTGGCTTATCCAGCCCCCCACCTTGCTTGCTCCAGCTCCGAGCGTTGGAGGATCTGCCTGCACACGGCTGTCGCCAGTCGCCACCGCGCGGTATTTGTGTGTGTGGGAGCGAGCGCTGGGCAGTGAGCTGCTCCGGTCCTCGCTGACCGCCGTGGTGTTGGTGCCCCCCATTTCGCGCTGGATCTGGCGTTGCGAGATCCAAGGTTTCGGGCTCGTCTCGGCGAAGATCCTCCTGGCTTGAGCGGTTCTTGGTGATCTCGAGGGAGAGGAGGATGCAGCACGACCAGAAGAAGAAGGTCCGGTTCATCTCCCTGATTTATCGGCGGTGCTGCATTCTTGTCTCGTGATGTATTTTGTTCGCGTTTCGTTCTGTGATTTTGAGTCGAGACATTTGCGTGATTAGATTGGTTTTGCGTTATTGAAATCTCCAAGATCTCTCTGGGATCTGATGCGGCCATTTTCGTTGCTGATCTTACGACGCTTCGTTCTTTCCCTCTTGTTGTTTCATAGTTGTTCGTTTATTAGGCTGAAAAGTGAACAGCCTATGGACGACGCATTGCCCAGCAGCCTGAGTCATTTGCTGTCTTCTTCTGTGATGCAGACACCTTCCGAAATGGATTTCTTCACGGAGTACGGCGAGGGAAGCAGGTACAAGATCGAAGAGGTCATAGGAAAAGGCAGCTATGGCGTGGTTTGCTCTGCGCTGGACACTCACACCGGTGAAAAAGTCGCTATAAAGAAGATCAATGACATCTTCGAGCACGTGTCCGATGCGACGCGGATACTTCGTGAGATCAAGTTGCTCAGACTCCTGCGGCACCCGGATATTGTAGAAATTAAGCATATCCTGCTTCCTCCGTCAAGGAGGGAATTCAGGGATATATATGTTGTTTTCGAACTCATGGAGTCTGATTTGCACCAAGTTATAAAGGCTAACGATGACTTGACCCTGGAGCATTATCAGTTTTTCTTATATCAGTTGCTTCGCGGATTGAAATACATACATACAGGTAATTTATTTGTTTTCACATGGAATGTGGTTCTTTTCTTATATTTCTTTAAACAATTGCTTGCAATCAGGAACTCTCCATTAACAAATAAGTATAATTAACATGGGCTAATTTTATTGTTTTCAGCTAGCCCTGTTAGTTGCACTAACATACCCGATATGACTGATGCATCTTTCAATAGCTTTTTGCAGCAAATGTATTTCATCGAGATCTCAAACCAAAAAATATTCTGGCGAATGCTGATTGTAAGCTCAAAATTTGCGATTTTGGACTAGCAAGAGTAGCATTCCATGATACTCCAACTGCCATATTTTGGACCGTATGTCAGCTTTTCTCCATATGTCCTGTTAACTATTGTAACTAGTCGAGCTTTCCTGCACTGGCTGACTTGTTACCTTGTTCTTAGGATTATGTTGCAACCAGGTGGTACCGGGCACCTGAGCTATGTGGATCGTTTTTCTCCAAGGTTCGTGGTCATTTGAACACGTCTTTTTTTTTTTAATAAGAATCATGACTATCTGAAAGAATATCTGTATATCAAGGATCACTCAGCCGAACATGAAACCATTTCAAACCATCTGAAAATCTAACTATATCTAGAAATCATTTTTATAGATCTAATTACTTATGCTTTTCCTTAATTTTTTTATTTTTATTGTGTGATGTAACATGGGGTTCTTGTTCAGTTACTAAAAGCTTGTTCTTTGTTCATAGATTAATTTAGTACATATTTCCTTTCTCTAGAACACAGCTGGACCTAATGAGTTTTTATTTCGTGCAGTATACACCAGCAATAGATATCTGGAGTATTGGGTGTATATTTGCAGAACTATTGACTGGAAAGCCTCTTTTTCCTGGGAAAAATGTGGTGCATCAACTTGATATAATTACGGATCTGCTGGGAACACCTTCTCCAGAAGCAATATCTAGGGTGGGTATGCTTTGATATTGAAATCTTTATCATATTTCAATGAAACTAAAACTACTTAATGCTTCAGTCACATGTATTTGTTCTGTAGATACGAAATGAGAAGGCTAGGCGCTATTTGAGCAGTATGAGGCGGAAAAAACCTATAGCGTTCACACAGAAATTCCCAAATGCAGATCCACGTGCACTAAGTTTGTTAGAGCGAATGCTAGCTTTCGAGCCAAAAGACCGACCAAGCGCGGAAGAGGTGATTTTATCTACATGCTTCATAGTACTCTATTAAGAAGTGTTGCCCACTTCTTATGCTAGTAACCTGACAAAACCACCACTCATACACATTGACAGGCTCTTGCTGATCCTTATTTCAATAATATAGCCAATGTGGATAGAGAACCTTCTGCACAACCCGTCACAAAGCTGGAATTTGAGTTTGAGAGGCTGAGGGTTACAAAGGAAGATATAAGAGAACTCATATATAGGGAGATTCTGGAGTATCATCCAAAAATGTTGAGAGAATTTCTTGAGGGAACTGAATCAAGTGGTTTCATGTACCCAAGGTTTGTTGTCACTTTTGTTTGACACATCAACTGCCTGTGTAGATTTATGAATCAATAATCATATTTTCATACATACTATTGTCTTATTGTTTTGACTGCTGTGTTATTTTTTATAAGTGGGACAAATGGTTTTACATGACATTCATGTTATTCCTTCTCTATTTGTCTGTTTTGAGTGTGAATCTGCGAGTTACCTAGCCTTCCTAGTACTACCTTTTCATAGAACTGAAATGAGTTGCTCTATTATGTTTTCAGTGCAGTAGATCATTTTAAAAAGCAGTTTGCATACCTAGAAGAACATTATATCAAGGGATCAACAGGAACTCCGCCAGAGAGGCAACATAATTCATTGCCACGGTAACATATACTGTCTTTGCTGTGCCTTGTATTAGCTGAAAACACTTCAGTACACAATAGAATGTCTGGTTTCACATTATTTCAACCTTTTTTTAATTGAATTCCTGACAATGTAGTTTTGTTTGTGACAGGCCTTCTGTTATCCATTCGGACAACCGACCGCAAAGTGCAGCCAGCATAACTGAGGATCTTTCGAAGTGTTTAATCAGAGAAAATGCACAAAAGACACAGCAACATGCTGCTACAGTTGTTGCCAGTAAATTTCCACAACATGTTCCTCAAGGTAAACACCTCAACTTCCAATAAGACATTGTGGTCAAATGTATAAACTACTGTATTGTTACTATAAGCCTATATAGTTGTGAAGATACCTTTAGGGTCCAGTCTAAACATACGCTACATATCAATTCAGCTGAGCAACATGCTTTTTGCTTCATTATCTATGAGTCATCACTATCTGGTGTTTTGAAGATTGATTCCTGGTATTAATGTTGTTAGCAAACAATGGTTTTGAAACCTTTGATGTTGATTTGTCTGTAGGCAAACCTACTTTGCCTGGGCAACGTTATAAATACCAATATTCTTTATTTTTTTTGTTACACATCTTATCTGTTAACTCTAGCTGAACTTTATATGTGTTACTTCCTCTGACAGGTGCTGCTGCAAGGCCGGGCAAAGTAGTTGGTTCAGTGCTGCAGTACAACTCCAGTCCAGCATCTGCAGCTGAGCAATATGAGCAAAGAAGGGTTGCTAGGCACCCAGCAGTTGCTCCAAACAATATCCCTTCTGGAAGCTCGTACCCAAGAAGAAACCAGACCTGCAAGGGTGAGACAGGTGAGGCTGATCGGATTGACGTAAACCAGGCGGGGCAGCAGAAACCATATACAGCAAACAAGTTGCCTGCCACTGTCGATGGTCGCGGTGGCCACTGGTAAATATCAGTGGTTCATGAGCAAACCGATCTTAGTTTCGCATATTGGCATGGTATCATCACGGTTACACTAAACACTACATTCTGACAAATTTAGATATGCAGTTGGAGTACTGTACAGACTCATATGCTTTGCCTGGATTTTATGATTTCTGAAGGACCATAGAACCGAACTTGATGTTATTGGGTATCCACTTCTAATGGTGGAAGCTCACTGGCGACAGCATGTTCCTGAATATGTAATAGTAATACTAGACTGATGCTATTCAATCTCGTAGCTTAAAAGAAGAATTGTATGGGAAGTAGTTATGGTTAAATCTTCTGCGAGTCAGGCAGACAATGTTCTTTTCATAGAGCAAAGTATTCTGCATGCTTCTGAAGTCTAACTTGTAAGCATGTTACTCTTGTATCTTGTAATTCATTCGAGTTAACTGTAATGAACTATTTGAGACTCAATGAGAATGTTTATAATAAACAGTCAAGAAGGAAGTACAATGAGTATTCATTACAGCCACACTCGGTCCCAAGTGTACCGAGTACTTTACATTAACAAGCATTAAAAGATAATTTTTACTAATTACTTTTCCTGCTGGGGCTGGTTGCTGAGAGCACTCATGGAAATAGAAGACTACCAATAAGGTGCAATGCAAGACAGCCATTGCCACTGCCATCTGCATCATCCTAATCCATGAGTCCTTCATCAGCTTTTGAAATAGCTAATTGAGGAACTCTTTAAGCATCATATTCTCGTACGACTGACTAAGTTGCTTTGGAAAACACTCCTGGTTTTATATCTCATACTTGCAAGTTATTTCAATCTTATGGTTCAAGGTCGTCAGTTGTGCCCACGTTTGATTGGCCTCCTACACAACAACAATCAAGAAAATATAAAAACAATGGAAAAAATAGAATAAAAACTTGAAACGTCATTATAAATTCCGACAAAGATATGACAATTCAAACGATACACAGATCGCTCTGAGCTTCTCAATATTGGGGGACATGAAGCTGATGATGGCAGCTTGCAAGTAGCCTTAGACATCGATGCCAAACCAGAAGTGTTACTCTTTCTCCTCATGCGCCTACTTAATCGCAATTGGTTCATGCCCAGCAAAAGAGGCTGCTCTGAAAGCTGTTGAGATACATTAAACTTCTTTCGGTCTACGCACTCAGACTCCGTGCCGCATTCTACTTGAATTTGGTCACCTCCAACATCTCAAGCAATTAACAACTGCTAAATATCCATGGTACATGTGATGGGAGTGGAGTTCAAACTTCTGAACAGTTGTGTTCTCCTTGCCACGGGGTCAAAGACAAATATATAGAGAGAGAATGCTATATGCTGCACATACATGCAATTTTTATTTCCAGCACATCAATTAGCTATGATGAGTGGTACTTGAGCCCGAAGTAATTTTGTTGAATTTTATGGACGATTGCAATCTTTACCCTGCAGAGCTTGCTGTGTTTGGTCAGCCCGGGTTGGCATGTGACAGGGTCCTTCTTGATTTGTGCATGCAGGTGTCATGATATCTTTGGAAAACTGGAAGCCAGGTGAGTTTTGCATAATGATTTTTAAGGACGTCCACACCAGAACGACATGATGGTTTGCAAGTTTTGTATGCTCTCGTCATGTAAAATTCACCAGGCTTCCAAAGACATCACCATATATAAGGGAGGAAATATGATCGGCAAGCAAATGGCATTTACTTATTTCACAATGTTTATTTACAAATGTTGCAAAATCAAGAATGGCAAAATGGAAGGATTTGCACTTCACATCCTTCCACGTTGTCCCCAAGAGGGACAAATTAACACAATGTATGAAGGAACCGAATTTCATTTGTTCCTTCAAGATGTTTCTCCGTGAAAGCAAAAAATTGAGATGCAGTAGAACATGGCTAAAATTTCTTTCAACCATCGTAAATAAGTACCCCCGCATGGAAATAGTTTGCACCATCGTAATCCTTGCAATCCGAGCTTCGCCACATTTAATGTGGCAATTTTATTATGTATCTTTCTCATTATGCCTTTCTAGAAAACTTGACAGATAGGGTTGCCCTGGTGTTGAGGAAATAGAGAAATTCAACAGGCTATACAAACAGAAACTGGATGGGATTATTGAAAGGGGTGGAATACCTCTTGACCTGGCAATTGAGGCGAGCTACCATATCTTATATCTAACTTAACGGATGCATCAGCAACTGAACACCTTATAGAAGAAATACTTGTTTTGGTTATTGCAGGTTTCATCACCAGGTGCCGAGAGACTCCTAAAAGTGCCTGAGGATTTGGATCGTTTCAAGGATATGGCTATGAGGGTGCAATACCATGTTGAAGGTGATATTGACCTTGTTCGAAAGCAGAACCTGCTAAAGGATGGTATCTTTTTGCTTGAGTCGGTTGATGTTAAGTGTCTGGAAGCTTGCGGATGTCAAGGAGAACTGAGCTGAAGCTGGTAAAGGAAGGCCGTTGAACAGGAAGCAAAAAAATGGAGGCTGCAGACTTCATTCAAGGCCGTGAAGAAGGCGACCCTCTACTTGGACTCAAACTAGGTAGCCCTTGTTAGGATGGTCATGACTCCAAGAAAACTAGGTGGACAATCTTCAGTAGTATGCGTTTCAAGCATTATTTCTTTTTTCCTTCAAACTATCCAAGCTGCGAGAAACTGAGAATCATGTGGTACTGCAAGGTGACGATTGTGCTTGGCACGAAACACTGAATCGATGAGCAGCTGGGTTCCATGGCAGGAAGGGAATTGCCTGATTGTTTCACTGCCTGTTTCTAGAAACAAAACTGATAGTACATACCAAGGATTTGTTTATGCTGAATGAGAATTTAATAAAATATGAATACAAAGCGCAAATGATTTCACATCAACATATTGCCCTATGATTCGTGGGAGTGAGAAATTTTGTTCTTTGCTCTTTTACAGGAGTGGCCTTCACAGCTCTATGCGTGTATCAATTCTAGCAGTTGTGATGGCAGCTTGCAAGTAGCCTTACAAGACATCGATGCCAAACCAGGAGTGTTTCTCTTGCTCCTCATGCGCTTCCTTAATCGCAATTGGTTCATGGTCAGCAAAATAGATTGCTCTGAAAGCTGTCGAGATACATTAAACTTCTTTCGGTCTACACCCCGCCTCATTCTACTTGAATTTGGTCACCTCCAACAGCTCAAGCAATTAAACAACTGCTAAATATCCATGGTACATGTGATGGGAGTGGAGTTCAAACTTCTGAACAGTTGTGTTCTCCTTGCCACGGGATCTAAGATATATATAGAGAGAAAATGCTATGTTGCACATACATGCAATTTTCGTTTCCAGCGCATCAATAAGCTATGATGAGTGGTACTTGAGCCCGTAGTAATTTTGTTGAATTGTATGGATGATGTCAATCTTTTCCCCTGCAGAGCTTGCTCTGTTTGGTCAGCCCTGGTTGGCATGACGGGGTCCTTCTTAATTTGTGCATGCAAATGTCATGGTATCTTTGGGAAATTGGAAGCCAGGTGAGTTTCGCATGAGGACTTTTAAGGGCGTCCACACCAGAACGACATGATGGTTTGCAAGTTTCAGATGATTTCCTCGCGAAAAAGTCACCATGCTTCCAAAAAGGAGGAAATATGATCGACAGGAAGATGTCATTTAGTTATTTCTCAATGGTTATTTATAAATGTTGCAAAATCAAGAATGACAAAAAGGAAGGGTTTTGCACTACACATCCTTCCACGTTGTACCCAAGAGGGACAAATTAACGCAATGTATGATGGAACCGGATTTAATTTGTTCCTTCAAAACGCTTCTCCGTGAAAGCAAAAAGATTGATATACTCCCTAGGCTGTTGTCCAATTATTTTTGATATACTCCCATAGTGTAATTTTAGACTGAAACTGTTGTCCAAACAACACCAATTTAATTTAAAAATGGCGAGTGTAAATTTCGTGCAACACACAGTGGCGTTCTTGTCATCCAACGTCCATTCAGGATTAATTTCACCCCCATTTCCTACACATAATCTAGATTGATCTGCATGTTCATTTCCAGTCAGGTGCATTAGACATTCACAGTAGAAAATAATTGGGATTAAACGAAATAATAGGAAAATTCATATCGTACTCGCCAGATTTATCTCATCGATAGCTGCCCTATACTACGGAAAACAAAAATTCACATATCAGCGATTGCAGAAGCTGATGGTACATACACCAATTATGTCTGGAACAAAGCTGACGAAAATGAATCTTGGTCGCAATTCCTGATGCTATTCCCTAGTCAAAACTGGAAACCTGGATTACAGAAGTCAGTTGTTTGGACCGTGTCATCTGTCAAGTTGTCTGGTTGTAATCCATGATGGAAGTTCTCATCCAAGATTAGAGACATGTTCTTCAGCCTCATCACTCATGGTTCTTGCGAGCATCACAGACATGGTTCTTGCTAGCCAGCTCCCGGCCTGCGAAACAGAGAGTAGGCCCTCTGACGCTCTGCCGACGATCCTCGTGCGATTCGCACACGGGTCAATCATGGAAGACATGCATCTTATTTTTTGAGTTTATTACGGACATGTTTGGATCCGTCTATAAGCGGATTCGCGGTGAGAAAATCCGATATATCCCACCCAAACGGCCTGGCGGGGAGCCAACATGATGGAGAAGCGGCATCCTGAAGAATCCTGAATTCACAAAAAATGTCGTTTTTTTTTCGCAAACGGACTCCAGTCGGCAGAGGAGAAAGCGATGCTTTTCCCCTTGAACGCCCCGAGCCCGAGCTCCCTGGTGCCTGCCCCACACTCCCACGAGCTCCCGCGCCTTACCACCACACTGGGATGCATGCGGAGAAGAAAGAAGATGAGGAGCGGTAGGGCGAAGGAGAGTCAGCAGGCAGAAGAAGATGATGAGTTTGTCTATGCGTTCATGTCATTTTATCAGTCAAAACAGACATTGCAATAAAAATAATCAAGATTACCAAACACTCAACTTAAAAATCTGCTTATGAGATAAGCAAGTTGCAAAAAAACAGAAATATACCGGGCCTATAGGCAGATAAGCCCGCGATTATTTGATGAAAATTATCTTTTTACAAATTAAAAATGAAAATAACAACGAGCAAATTACATAGTGGGTTACCAATTCTGCAATAAAACGAAGTACTGTATCATACAGTGAAACCAAAGCAAGTACAGTAATTAGCTACTAATAGGATCGATGCATGTGATGCCGTCTTCTCAATACCGAAGCAGAGTTTCAGATACCGGGTTTCTGATATTCGAGAGGAGGTTGACGGCATCTTTGATTCCCAGACGGCTCCCGCGATCCTCATGGACGCAAAGGAGCCCGACGAGCAACACACGCTCCATCTGCGCCCTATCGAACTCGCCGTTAAGCCGCTCGTCGGCCATGTCGAGGACCGCGCCCTGGGAGTAGGATTTTCGGACAGCATTGACGACGGCGTTCGGGAACCCATTCTCCTCGTCCGGCAACACGACGGGCTCCTTGCCGGTGGCCACCTCCAGCAGCAGCACCCCGAAGCTGTACATGTCGGACGCAGTGCTCACCGAGCTGGTCGTGATGCACGTGGGGTCCATGTAGTTCCAGCTGCCAACGATGGTGGTGTCCCTGAGGGAGGCCTGGCCGGGCCAGACCTGCCTGACGAGCCCGAAGTCACCGAGCTTGGCCTCGAACTCGTCGTCCAGCATCACGTTGCTGGGCTTGACGTCTCGGTGCAGGATGGGGTTCTGGTAGCCAGTGTGGAGGTAGTCGATGGCGGCGCTGACGCCGAGCAAGATCCGGTACCTCTCCGGCCACGTCAGTAGCCTTCCGGTCTCCTCTGTGGCGTGGAGGTGCTTGTCGAGGCTGCTGTTCGTGACCAGCTCGTACACGAGCAGCAGCTTGTCGTCGCCGCGGCCATCGCACCAGCCGACGAGCTTGATGAGGTTCCGGTGGCTCAGCTGGCCCAAGGTCGTGATCTCGGTTACGTAGTCCCGTCTGGTTTGGTCCAGCACCCTCGTCAGTCTCTTCACCGCCACCGGCGGCATGCGCGGGTCCCGAAGCTCCCCTCTGTACACCTCCCCGAAGGCGCCGGAGCCGAGCTTCCTGTCGTCGGAGAAATTCCCGGTCGCAACGGACAGCTCGCGGTACGAGAATTTCTTTGCAACTGAGAATTTTCCAAACGAGAGAAGAGAGCAGAGTTTGAGTTTCTCTCTCTGACTTCTGAGGCAGTTAATTAACTGTTTATTTTATATAAAAAAAAGTCGGATGGATTTACCTTGCAAATCTATCAGCACTATAGCTGGGCGCCGTCGACGCACAATGATAACCAAAAGGAGAGCCGCAACTGAACAGGCTAATGATGCACTCGCAACCGACGCCAAGATTACCACTAGCATGCTATTAGAAGGATCTATACTTCCCATGAAAAAAAAAAGATCTGTGTCAGCGAAACAACAAAACTGTACGCAATCCGTTATCATAAAAAAATTTGAAACACGACTTATAATTTTACAGATTTGAACTAATTTTTTAAATAAGATAAATAGTTAAATGAAGTTAGTTTTCAACAGCGATAACAAATTAAGAAACGAAGGGAGTATTATACAACACCAAATTAAATTTATAGTTTCTTCATTTAGAGCCCAGAGACCGCTGCTACTGCTGCTGATATAACGTGTAACTAATTAGTGAAAGATCTACTTCAAGCAATAACAACTTAACAAGCTGCTTGAAAATTGGTACCTGTGGAGTGGAAGGACCAAGAGAGAAGCTGGTGCGACTCTGGCAAATCCAGCCCGGGGCCGGTGGCCGCCGAAAATCCGACGTTGGCGTCCTGTGGCACTCCGGCGTCCCTGAAGTTGACCAGAGCCCTGACGGTGCGAGTAGTCCCATTTTCCAGCTGAAGGGTAACCGTCATCATCGTCGAGGGACCATCGTAGGTGATGTTTGCCGACAAGTTACCATAGAGGCCCACGTTTCCCACTTCTGTATAATTACTGGATGTGATATTGTTGATGTCGATGCCGATATGGTCGGCGATGCCCGGAGGATCCGTGCCGTCATTTCTGTTGGTGTCGAACTCCACGCCGACGGTCTGCGGCGGCGGCGAGCTGGGGTTGGGGAAGTTAGCAAAGAGCCCGAGGTACATGCTCCCCGAGTCGGGCGGTAGGCTCGAAGGCCCGATGAAGAACGCCATGCCATCACCCCGATTCAAGCTTTTTTCACCGCCAATCATAAAGGAGAAGCTCGTGGTGAAGCTGGCACGCTGCTTGCGTCCGTTCCACAGGCGCACGGGCTGCCGGTGGTAAAGACGGCCGACGCTGTTCGGGAGACCGTTTGTAAGATTGATCCTGTCGCCGACGCGAGAGCAGTCACTGATGTTCTTGAGGTCTGGGCTTGCGAGGTCGGTCGGTATGGAGAAGTTGTAGGTGAAGGAGAGCGCGGCGTCGGCATGGTGAAGAGACATGAGGCAGGAGAGGAGTAGGAGGAGGAGGAGGGGAAGGAGGTGGACGAGGCCGCCACTTGGATTCGCCATGGCTGCAGAAGCAAGAACCTCCTGCTGTGTCAGCTATAGATCGATGTGTTTCTTTCTTCTTTGCGAAAATTAAGGAGCTAACTAGCAAGCCTTCTGTTGCGTTGCGACTGATGAGTGAAACTGGGCGGTTGGATGAGTATTTATACAGGCTCATTGGTAGTACGGCAGTCGGGTTTGAATTGTTCAAACTTCAATGCGGAAATGCCTTGTAACTTCCTTCGAATTTACGCCCCTTTGATTGAAGGAAAAATTTTCTATTTTTACGTTTTTTGTGAAATTGAACTAATTTTTGTGAAATTTTTTCGCAATTACTATAAAAATCCTGCGTTCCAAAAAAGCCCTACCTGATGGGTTCCCAGCATGACCATGCTTGGACAATAATGTAGCAATGTCCTTTCTGCTAATTTTAATTAGAGGCCATTTGGATCCTTTTATTTTAGAGGAATTAAAATATACATAATGAATTAGAATATTTGCTTGGAATTTGATATTACATAACTTTCTCGAGCTCACAAATAAGCTTATCTCAAATTTATAGGATGAGAGATGGAAATGGATTCTATAGATCATTATGCTATAATTCTATTCTCTAACTTATAGCATATTTTTCAACTCACTTTTCTACAATAGAAATACAACATATAAATATATTCCTTGTATGTTTAACAATAAATATAAAAATATATTTCATATACAATTATATTAGTTTATTTAATCTATGTCTAAATTGTAATTATTAGAATGAATTAAATTTCAAAGATCCAAACGAGCTCTTAGTGTAAATATGTTGCGACAACAACGGGATAGGGCTCGACCGTACTTGCAAATCATAACATGAGCTGGTTATTTAGAAATGAATATTTTAGACTACTTTTTAATAATGGAAAGCTGGGTAATTTAGATGGATATTGATTTTTTTCGGGGAGGGGGTGTTTTATAGTGACACTAATGACTATCTTTTGTACCAACCAATTCATGGAGGGGGGGGGGATGAAATTCAGTTCCAATGGCATATAAGTGCCTTTAAAATTTTCGATGGCTTTAGGGCACCAAACTATCCTCTGATAGTAAATGAGGAAATTCATCTTGCTACTATTACTAGTTGATAGCCAATGCATGTGATTATTTTTTATATACTCGTTGGAAGACATATAATGGTACAAAGACACTGTATAATCGAATTGTAATAAAGTAAGATGGTATGTAACTAAGGGCACTCCCAATGCAAGTTTCTATAGATTATTTCTAAGAGAAATAAATTATCCTTTATACTCAATCCTCTCCAATGCATAGTTTATATAGTAGTTTCTATGTAAATTAAAATTTAATGATTTCTTATATATTTTATCAGAGAATTATGTCATAGAAACTAATAGAGTCCTCTCAATGCATATTTTGTAGTTTCTTAGTGCTTTAATTTTAGTGAAGAGATAGTTTCTTAGTGTAGAAATGGTTTCTTCATTCTCCACTCTCTTTCTTCATTGATTTCTTTGCCACATAAGCAAAATGCTGATTTGTCAAACTAATTAAACTACTATTAATGCACCATTGGGAGTGCCCTAATACTGTTATATAGAAATGAATACTATGCTTATAAAAAATAAATGAGAAAGATTATAACTGCAAACAGGTCACATTGATCACTACAAAAGTGCTCTTGACTTTGATATAAATGAGATGAAATATTGCAGACAACCTGTTGGGCAGTGGCGTGGCTACCTTTGTTTATTATGAAATATAGATAGGAGGACGTGAGGAGGCATTGTAAACAAACAGACATAATCAAATGGAAGATTAAGGTCAGCCGGCCATAAGTTCATTGATTATGTGACCCAGCGTGGCGGTAGAGAAATAGAATTTAATTATGTTTAGTGGGAGTGTATGATTTTTTTTTGGCCGCTTTTTTTGTTTAGACTGCAATTCTACTCATATAATGTACGATAATAATATTTCCTCACAGCATATAGTGCATGTTTGGGATTTAATCTCTAATGTAGAACTCCTGCTTGTTTTGGACAAAAAGGGTTTGTTGTTATTATTGTTGTATAGCTATAATGCAAATCATAATGATAAAGTAAATAGTAACAAAAAATTATATTTAAATGGTTTTATTTATCTAACTTAATGTTAAAAGTCAGCGATATCAATAATTTAAAACCGGAGGAGTACAAAGATTATCGGTTATACGCGTGAATGTCACGTCATGCCTGTTAGACCGCGAGGACCAGATGGTTATCGGTTATACGCGTGAATGTCGAGTCGTTCCGGTTAGACCGCAAGTCAAGTCGTTCCTGTTAGACCGCAAGACCGATCTGGTCCTGTGCGCTAGATTATTTTCTCAAAAGCTTTTAGGTGAACCTGTCGCCATGAAAAGGTGGACCTGTCATACGTGAATGTTACATAGTGCTTATTACTCCCTCCTCCGGTCTAATAAAAGTTTATTTTTAAGTTTTATTGAGTATGACTTTGATTAATTATTTTTGTATATTTAATTAAATTTAAAAACTTAATATTTATATTTTTAAATTTATCAAAAAATATTTTTATAATATATAAAAATTATATTATTAAAATTAAATATCATTGATCGAAATCATAGTCAATAAAACTTAAAAATAAATTTCTCATAGACAGAGGAAGTAGAACCACAAGACCAATCTGGTCCTGTGCGCTAGATTATTTTTGCAAAGGGGAACCTGTCGTCATGAAAAGGCAAACTCAGTTACGCTAGTGGAGGTTGTGATCACTGACCCCTGTCGTATCTGTCATATGAGCAAGGATATGACCATGTCAAGGCGGGGAAAAAATTTCCATGCCACCACCGCCTCTGTATGTTAATTTACGATGTGATAGCAGTCTTTCTATATTTGATAGCGATGAGATCGACAGAGCTACTCCCTCGGTTTTATAAAAAGGATCATTTTTTAACTTTCAGACTTCAAATTTGATGACTTATTTGTTTTTATATTTGCAAAAAAAATTGAATAAACTGAGTGGTCAAACGTGATTTTTAAAAGTTATTTTTTATGAGACGGAGGTAGCAGAAGAAGAAGAGTAGGTGGCACAGAGAGACCGAGGTAGATGGGGATTATCTGATAGTTTGTTACAGAATTGTTGATCAACTCCTTTTTCAAGCTAGCGGCTAAATAGAGAACGCAGCGCACTACTTAGAGAGTCCGGCTATAGCTACATTATTTTTCTCAAAAGCTTGTGCTAGCCGAAACTGTGGCCATGGTGCAAAGCCGGCCTGCTGGCAAAAGCCAGAGATTGAGCTTGTGACCATGTTAGGGCGGAATGGTCTGCAGGCTCTAATAATGCTTTTATGTAGAGACAACGAAAAAACAAATATTAAAACGTGCTGATGTGCAGGGTCTAATAATGTCACGGTTGGCAACATTGACCTCCCGATCATTATTCTTTTTCAAGGAGTTCTTGGACTTCACTTCTCCAGTGAGTCGCGCTCGCGCTTTCGATGCTTTGACGTAGGTTTCGGCTATTGACAAGAGGTGGCCCACTATCTTAGGCTCCTCAATAGTGAGCCGCTCTGTAGTATAAACATGAAAGACACTTTCTATGAAAGCAATGATGACTTTCAGATCTTCAATGTGAGGAATAGCATTTCACGTCACACTGAAACGCTTGACATACGCCCGGAGACTCTCATCGGGCTGCTGCTTGATGGTGCGGAGGGTTTTCGTAGTTGAAGGCCTTTCAAAGGTTCCCTATAAATTCCCAATGAAAGTTGTATATAACTGATCCCAGATCCGGAAGGAGGACTCAGGAAGATTGATCAACAATGATCGGGCTGATCTTGATCGAATGGTCGGCAAATAATTCGCTTTCACTCGATCATCTCCTCCAGCGGCCTCGATGACCGTGGAATAAACCTTTAGAAACTCTTCTTGGTTAGTTGACCGTCATATTTCTAGATCGGTCCAGGCTTGAACTTTTCGAGTCACCGAACTTGATGTAGGCTCAGAGCTAGAGCCTTGAACGAGCCCCAAACAGTGACTTCAGTCATCTTAGCCAGCGTCGATGTCGTTACGTGCATCATGCACACGAGGATGAATGCTGGTATTCTCCCTCTAACGTTGTTGCCTGTCAAAGCTATGTCCTAAATCTCCGGCGGAGAGATGGTGTCCTGCCAAGGAGACATGACCGAAGCGGAAGGAGCCCTTCAGAAGACAGTCACCCCGACACGAAGCCTTGGGTTGATTTAAGCATGATGACGATGTATGACCTATACGGCCCATGATCTCTAGTCCTTGCTGAACTAATGGTGCCAGAGGGCTAACCATCAGCCGCCAAGTGCTGCATACACTCAAGAATGGTCTAGAGTCGTGTAGCCTCAAAATCAATTTGTAAATTTCTTACCAGGACCAAGCAGATTGGTCTTCTCTGCTGCACCAGAACCGATGGTGGGAAGATGACTTTTCCCTCTGTTTGGACACTACCGCGCTCGAACCTAAGCAAAGGAAGTCCAAGAGACAGACCCAAATAAAGAATAAATAGTAATCTTTGACAAAACAAATAAGAAGAAAAAGGATTCTTACTTCCATACAAGAAGAATCGACACAAGAAAAAGGCTTTTTTGCCCTTTTCTTGTGCCCAATAGAGGATTACGATGAGCCAGCCGATGGTACTGGATTCTGCTTCCCTGCCACGCTGATCCGGCACAACTCGATGTTGTGGTTCCACTCCGGGTACCCCATGATCAAGGGCTACTCTTTGTTTAGAGCCGAAGTCATCGTCGGTGCACACGTCGTTGGTGTCGCTGTCGGAATTATAACACTCCAACCCCAGTCCGGGGAACTTGACGTTGACAAGATTAAGAATTACCTTGGACTGGAGTGGTAACTTCGCCACTTGGTCTTTAGCCAAGCCAACGCCTCATTAGGGCCCGAGTAGAACACTCGGTATCTCAATCGTGTTCGGCATCACGAACGAGATCTGTCAAAAAGCTTCAAGGAACTCTGGCCGGTGGACCAAAGAACCTTATTGATTTGCGACGAAAAGTAACGACCCAAATGGAAAGTAGTTCCCGTCAAGAAGATGGATTTGCTTGGTTAAAACGCCATGGATGAAGTTTGGACTAGATTCAACTTCACGCCCCCCTTCGGCGCGTCTCTGTGGACGCTCGACCTGCCGGTTGGGATCGACAGATATTGTGATTAAGATCGAGAGCGTGAATGGTATAAATCTAATCTCAACGGGGATTGCCACAGGAAGTTAGACTGGTTCAGGCCTCCCAGAGGATAACAGCCTTACGTCCAGTGTGAGTATGTATTTTTTGTTTCTGGCAATGGGTTAGATATCCTGTTCGGTTGGACGGGTTACATATTTGTAGGTGAAGAGTGCCCTCCTGGGTAATTATAGTTAATGACATCATAATACCGATAACGTCGACCCATAATTACATGGTCGTGCATGTTAGAGGCAACGGCTCATTTACGGACGGTAACCACCTAGCTCTTAACCCCCGCATTCAATACTACGCCGTGGGGTTGTGGGTAGCCGTTTCTGTGGCGGTTGTCACTAGTTGAGCCGCGGCCCATCTTCGTCTTCAGAAAACTCGGTTTTCGTCCGGTACCTGTTCGGGAGGTAGAAATTAAGGTATCGACATGTGCGATAATAATATTTCCTCACAGCATATAGTGCATGCTTGGGATTTAATCTCTAATGTACTCCAGCTTGTTTTGGACTAAAAGAGTTTGTTGTTGTTATTGTTGTATAACTATAATGCAAATCATCGTGATAAAACAAATAATAATAAAATTTTTCATATTTGAACAATTTTTTTATCAAAGTTAATATTAAAAGTCAATAGTATCAATAATTTAAAACTAGATGTAGTACAAGATTATCGATTATACGCGTGAATGTCACGTCGTGCCTGGTAAACCGCAAGGACCAGATGATTATCGGTTATACGCGTGAATGTCACGTCGTGCCTTTTAGACCGCAAGACCGATCTGGTCCTGTGCGCTACATTATTTTCTCAAAAGCTTTTCGGTGAACCTATCGCCACAAAAAGGAGAACCTGTCGTACGTGAATGTCACGTCGTGCCTATTACTCCCTTCTCCGGTTCAATACAAGTTACAACTTTAACCAATGATTTATATATATTTAATTAAATTTAAAAACTTAATATTTGTATTTTTAAATTTATTAAAAGAAATACTTTTATAATATATAAAAATTATATTATTAAAATTAATAAAATGTATGATTGATTAAAGTCGTAGTCAACAAAATTTAAAAATAAATTTTTATCGGGAGAGAGAGTAGAACCACAAGACCAATCTGGTACTGTGCGCTAGATTATTTTCTCAAATCTTTTATGTGAACCTATCGCCATGAAAAGGGGAACCTGCCGTCATGAAAAGGCAAACTCAGTTTCGCTAGTGGAGGTTGTGATCACTGACCCACGCTGTATCTGTCAGCAAGGATATGACCATGTCAAGGCGGGGAAAAAAAATTCCATATCACCGCCGCCTCTATATGTTAATTTACGTTGTGATAGCAATCTTTCTATATTTGTTAGCGATGAGATCACCGGAAGAGACAGAGGTAGAAGAAGAGGAGGTGGCGCAGAGAGACCGAGGTAGTTGGGGATTATCGGATAGTTTGTTACATAATTGTTGATCAACTCCTTTTCCAAGCTAGCGGCTAAATAGAAACGCAGCGCACTACTTAGTGGTCCGGCTATAGGTACATTATTTTTCTCAAAAGCTTGTACTAGCCGAAATGAACTCACACGAGGCAATGTTCCGAGTACGCACCCGATAGGTGGTGTGTCATTTTATGTGGATCCTAATTAGTGTTATGTTTTGTGTATCTAGTACCTTTTCCTATATATTAGTATATATCCGTTTAAAGACACTTCAGTGCTTCTGCGATCACGCGGGGGAGTTATGCAGGGGTATGCATGTCGAGCATCTGCTATATATACTAATGCATGTATACGAGTATGAACCCATATTGGGCATGCTCAAGGGTATATCTATGTTGGGTGCATTATTCTATGTGAAGTATCAACTTGTTACTATTTCCCGTGGCTCGCAATTTAGATTCATTTCAACTTACCTATATTTATTGTTTAAGCTATATAATGAGTGCATTGTGCATGTTCCCATAATACGTACCGTATATGTTGGGCACTCCCACTTGCTAATGTTTTGTGTATGCTTTGGGATATCGTTATTTCATTTGATGGGATTGGCTTGGTTGTATCCTACGACAAGCATGGTAGGTGTAAATATGTGGTTGTACGTCGCACGAGGCATATGGATGTGCCGTGTGTGTGGGTGCCACTACTACAAAACGAGGTTACGGTGTCACTCAAAAAATTATAACAGTATCGACCGAACGTAACAGCCGACACTAACAAGTCCCAATAGTCCCTCAACGTTACGTCTCGATATTGTTGTGACACCAACAATATCAGACGCAAGTGACATCATTCTACAAAACGACACTAATTTCTCACATTATACAATAGCGTCGGTACCAGTAGACGTCAGGAGTAACCGATAGTACAAAACACGACATCAGAGTCAGTCATTGCTTCCTCCATCCACATCGAACACTAGAAAGAAATACTATAATGTCGGACAAACGTGATCTAACAAAAACCGACATTGATACCTCCCATCGGGGCACTCTGTTTGATTCTGTTTTGGAGAGTGTGTCCGTATGGCGAACGAGAAATTTGAAATACATGGAGGGACGGTTTTCATGCCGTTTTTAATCAAAGAATATTGCTCCAGGAAGTAAATCCATGTCATGTTTGAAAGTTTTATAGTCTTATAATGTGGTTTCATGTAGGTTCAGGGCGGGATATCGTGCGAGGAATTTGAAATAAACCTAACGTGTACAGGCGTAGATTTAGGGCGGGTTTTGTAGATCCCGACTAATTTTGTTGATCTCTAAGAGTATTATGTAGAGCTCTAGTTTACATATATAATAAGACCTACGTTATGGTGCGCGGATGGGGGCAGTGGAGAGAGTGAAAAATTAATTGTATATCTAATTAATTTTATTTTCTCTGTATTATAATGTTTTCTCTCTTTATTTCTTTTTATATTAGTAATTTGTGAAGATGAAAGACAGATCTTGGATGTACAATGGCGCTGGCAGAAATCCATTTCTATATTTCAAAAATGTCACTTCATTTATCGAAACCGCTAAGACCAAAAATATACATATGAAAACAAATAGATTATGGTGTCCATGTAAGAAGTGCAAGAATGTTGTAATGTTTGACACGCACAAAACAATCTGTGAGCACTTATTGGAAAATAGTTTCATTGAGAACTACTCAATATGGATCAAATATAGAGAGACACAAGCGAATACACCAAGCATTAAAGAACAAGAAGTTGAGATTAGATACAACAAAGAAAGGGTACGAGGTGAAGGCAACATCGAAGAGCCAAGGTCTGAATGAAACAACACATAACAGAGAGATGAAAGAAACAATGATGATTGTAATGTGTTTCATAAAAGTCACCATATTGAAAGCTTCGATGTCGTGGAACTGATGTGCCACATTGGACGCGAAAAAATACTGGAAAACAAAACGAAAGGCTTAGATAACTTACAGATTTTGGAGAAGGCTTTGAAAGACCTTCTATACGTTAAATCAAACGCGTGTAATAAAGAATGCATGATATTGCAAGCGAAGCTTGATCTTCTCACACTAAAGGCCAAGTATGGGTGGTCAAATACCAGCTTCAATGAATTGCTAGAGCTCTTAGCTAAATTATTACTGAAACCAAACAATTTGTCAACTATCACGTACTTTGCAAAAAAAATTGTTGTCACCATTGACACTGGGCATATAAAAAATACACGCTTATCCAAACCACTGTATATTGTACCGCAAAGAGTACGCAAACGACTTGAGATGTCAAGTGTGCAATACCAGTCGGTACAAAAGGAATGATCAAAGTGATGATTCAGGTTCTGTGGATCGGCAAAAATGAAAGAAAGGGAGTAAGATGAAAAAAAAGTATTGGTAGCAATCTGGATGATCAAGATGGCGACAATAGAAAAGTTCCAACACTTGTGATGTGGTACCTGCAGTATAGATCGATTGAAGCGACTATTCTCCAATCTAAAGACGCTGAATCATGATTTGGCATGCAGCCTTTGATGGGCGCAAAAAGGACAGAAAGCTTCAGCACGACCGATGCTCGACAATGGAAAACCTTTGACGTTAACCATCCTGAATTTGTCAGAGATCCAAGAAACTTAAAGCTAGGCTTAAGTATTGATGGAATGAACCTTTTTGGTGAGATGACAAACCCACGTAGTACTTGACCAGTGATTTTAAGCCTATACAACATACCTTCATGGCTGTATCACAAGAAGAAGTATCTTATGTTAGCCATCTTTATTTCTGATCCTAAACAAGCTGGCAATGATATATATGTCTTTTTAGAACCTTTAATGTAGAATCCGTGCTTGGGATGCTTACAAACAAGAGAGCTTCACATTGTATGCTATGATTTTTGTTATCATCAATGACAATCCCGTATGCTTGACACTACCAGAACAGGTTAAAGAGAAGATAGTATGTGTAGTATATCTGGATCAAACATCATCAATGTACCTTCCTTTCTCATGTAAGTTGGTGTACATGCGGCATCGACGATTCTTACCAAAAAAGCACAAGTATCGTGCAATGAAGGATCAATTTAATGGTACATAGAAAAAAGATTTGGCACCGACCAATCGTGATGGTAAATTTGTGTTTGAATTGGTCAAAAATATCCATACCGTCTTCGGTAAGGCAGTGCAAGGAAAAAAAAGAAAGAAAAATGATAAGATTACAGGAGATGTACTGTTTAAAAAACAATCGATATTTATCATACTAAAAAGAGTTGGAGATTGGCCATGCCATAGATACTATGCATATTGCAAAAGGTGTTTTTAAAAGCACAATCGATACTTTATTAGATATGCCAGGCAAGACAAAAGATGGACTTAGAGCGCGTAGGGACCTAGAAAAAATAGGAATAAGGGCAGAACTTCATCCTCAGATAAGAACAAATGGAAAGTATTACCTTCCACAGGCTAGCTTTACCCTCACACTTAAAAAATCAATATGCAAGCGTCTATGTGGTGTTAGAATCCCCACAGGTTTCTCATTGAATGTTAAAAATCTTGTTTCAATGTCTAAGTTGAAGATGACTAGGTATAACACTCATGATTGTCATACCATGCTCATTCTTTTCCTCGCTATTGCAATTAAAATTGTCAAACAACCATACATAAAGATGACCGTCATACGAATGTGCTACTTTTTCAATGATATATCCAAGAAGGTAATCGACATTGTTGAGTTGAAGAAGACACGTAAACAGATGAGAGAGACTATGTGCGAACTCAAGATGTGCTTCCCACTATCTTTCTTCGATATGATGAAGCATTATATGATTCACATAGCAGATCAAATTTTTGTCCTTGACCTTGTTTATCTGCATCATATGTATCCGTATGAGCGTTATATGTCTACGCAATCGTGCTCATCCTGAGAGTTCCATTATAGAGGGTTACACAACTAAAGAGGTTCTTGAGTGCTACAATGATTACATAAAAGATAGAAAACCAATAGATATGCCGGTGTCATGACACGAGGGAAGGCTCCTAGGGAAAGAAACAAAAGGAAGGAAAACATTCAACGATCAGAGTTTTGTAAGAGTCCGAGATGCACATTATAGCATCTTTCATCAGTTATATATTGCAGCGCGAAACATCTCAAAACATAAAGAACCAACACATTATACTTCACAGCAAACACTTAAATTTGTTTTCAAAGTGAGAGGAGTAAAGCGAGACGAATATAGAGTTATTCTACAAACCTTGTGCAGATCAGAGGTTCATCCAGATTCTGCAATATTGCCTGGCAGATGGGATCTTCTGGAATTCGAACACCAACCTGTTTCCTTTCTGCGTACCTTGTGGACAGTCCATGCTTTGGGAAATTGCTTGGTTGCAGGTAAAATAAATAAATGTATACTGCACATGATTGAAATAATCAAGTTAATTGGAAAGCACTCAAGTAGTAAAGTACAAGCGGCAGTATGAAGTGAAGAGGCATATGCACTTACAGGACAAGGTATTGCATGCTTGGGCTCGGAAAATGTTAGCTTGCCCTTGGTTTGTACCTCTAGGAAATCCTGTTGCGTAGGTATCAATATCACTCAATGAGCGACACAGGATCCTCAATAGTGATAAACAACAAGATGATTTTAGTGATTTAAGAAACTAATTTCATTATTTTGGAGTGACAATTATTTCTCAATGAATTAAATAATTAACAAAGAAATGACATGGCAGTTTGAACTGTGCACGTAGTTATCCTCAGTGGCAGACTTCGAATTTCATCAAGACTAGGGCCTCATTTCGAAACAAATCTAAGACCCCATTTAGAACGTAATAAATTCACATAAATTTTACAAAAATTTTATTAGAATCAATTCAACTTAATAGAAAAAACATAGAAATTGGGGAAAATCTTACATTCCAAACGGATCGTCTATAGAAAACTATTCGTAAAACAATGTGAAATTCTTAAAAAACATGAAGTAATACAAATAAAGTACCTAAATTAATGGACATTTGGTTCATCTTAGGACGTATTGAAAAAAGAAAGAACAATTACCATAACTTGCTGCCTCGTTGAGACCATTGGGAACTTGAGTTCAGGATCGCTGGGGCAGGGTAGCCACACGGTCAGGACTATTGGGTGGAGGCCGAAGGATGGGAGCGCTTTGTGGTGGCCAGTGACGACTTGTGGCGCAGAGCCGTCTCACAGCAGCACTGCAGCAGCGACGGGGCGTCCGTGTTCCTGCGAAGGAGCTGAGGAGACAAAGCAAGGAGAAGAATCAACGGAGCCCTCTTGCGCCGCTCGCTTGAAGCAGCCGCCGTCGCCCCTGTGATGTGGGAGAGAGAGATATGGGCAGCTCCCAGCGCGGCCAACCCTAGGACGGCATGGCGAGGGGAGGGGGGTGGCGGCGCACGGTGGCCCGTGGTCGAAGGCGCGGCGCATGCGGGGGCGACACACGCGGACGGTGGGAGGTGGCAGCGGCTGGAGATAAGCCGGGAGAGGAAAAGATTTGGTCTGGCTTCCGTGAAGAAATGGTGGGCGAGAGGTAAAATAGTTTGGGTTTGGCGCCTATCGTGTTTAAATTTTCTTACTTTTTCATGATGAATTTTATAAAACATCTCTGATTAAAAGTTAAATTGTGAGGACTTCTATGAAACATCATCGATTGGTGGGCCGAATTATGATAAATTTGCTAAAACGTCACTGATCAGTGGATTGTTGTACTATTAATGACGATATTTGAATTCGTCACCATGAATACGTCATAGATTAACAGATTTGTTATAGTGTTTGTTAATATATTGTCTCTGTTAATATATTTTATTAATCTGTTATTTACATTTGATTTGTGTTATTAAGATGGCTCTTATTGAAATATATGAGAGTGTCAGTTTTGTGACGTCACAAAAACTGACACTCCTAATCCAGAAAGTAGTGTCGGCCACGTAACGTTATAATATATGACATGAGGGTTCTGTAAACAATGTCAAAAAAATTAACATTTTTGAGACCGACACTGTTGATAGTGAGTGCAATATCGATTGCATGACGTCAACACAACCGAAACCACAGAGAAAATGTCAGCGTCGGTTCGATGACGCTATAATAAACGACACTGGTGTAACTAATAGCAGTGTCGATCAGATAATATCATGCCGTCTGACACTGCCGCTGTAGTTACATGTGTCGTTCGGGTAATATCATGCCAACCGACATTGTTGTTTTTGTTACTAATGTCGATCAGCTGATATCATGTCGTCCGACACTGTTTTTCTAGTTATTTGTGTCGGTCTGATGATATCATGCTCCTGACATTACTGTTGTTGATACTACTGTCGGTCAGGTAACATTATATCATCTGACACTGCTGTTTTTATGGCTAGTATTGGTTTCGCTGGCGTCATCTCCACTGACACTGCAGACAGCTATCAGTGTCGGTCAAGTGATGTCATTTGATCAACACTGATAAGTTGATTCAGTGTCGGTTTCTCCGGCTCGACATTGATTATTGTTTACAGCAGTGTTATGTGAGGAGTGTCGCACAGTTTGATAGACACTGCGGAACTTTACGACTCAACATTAAAGGATCTTTTTGTAGCAGTGTGCGCGCGCGCATATATATATATATGTATATATATATATATATATGTATAATGTGCGTAATGGTGTTTACATGTATGTATGCACAATTACTAGACACTACGCATGGGGCGTACCCTTAGATGGCGTAGGTCTTGGATAGGGGTACGGTGTGCCATTTATTAATTATGTAATTCACTATATGCATGCATTTATGAGCAATTTACAATTAGTTATTTAGTTTTATTCTTACAAATACATTACTAAACTAATGTGTGGCATATATACTTAGTGCATGTGAATGTAAAGTACTATGTATATGTGTGCCATCTAATATTTACTTTATTTAGTTATAATAAGCATGACATCTATTATTGTTAGAGACTAATTACTTTATTTTATAATATGCGGTTGCTATTAAACTTTGCAGCTATACCTAAACTACTACATATAGTAGGTTTATCGGCCAGTTTAATCGATTTACCAGCCAGTTTGACCGGTTTTTAGATTTTTAAATTTTTTAAATTTATTAAAACGAAAACCGATTAACCATCTAAATCGGACCGGAGCGATTTCACCGAAAACTGCGAAAACCGGCCGGTTTTATAAACCTTGGCAACAGCAAGTTGGCTTATGGGGCCAGCCTCTATCATTAATTCTAGGAAAACAACATAAATAGGGCATATATGGTTGAACATGACTTATTATCATGGTACATTGAAGCTAAGAAATAATTTCTGTATTTGATTTTAATTTTTTTATAAATTATAATTATTGCCCTAAAGACAACCAGGAGGATTTAAAAAGAAATGTAAACTACTCAGTTTTTTTTTTCGATTAATAAGTATACTACTCCTCATCAGCTGTTTCATGGGCCGAGCTTTGTCCAGCAGGCCCAGCCCAGTCAACGCATCCCACCGCACAGCTTGACCCCACCTGTCAGCGAGCCGATCCGGTATATATTCCGAGCGGATAAAAGAAAAGGTCCAAAAAAAACTCCCAATTTCCCCACCCCTGGCGGCCCGGCAGCCGCGGCGCCCGCGCCCCCCGCCCGATCGATCGAAGCTTCTTCCCCCTTTGACACAGGTAGGCGCGAAAACTTCCCACCAAACCGGTTCTAAAGCCCCCGCGACCGTTGCCGCGCGCGGATTTGAACCTCGCTCTCGCCGGGGACGCGGCGGCGCCTCGCGGAGGCTCGAAACCCTAGCGCGCGATGGCAGCGTCCGTGGACGCCGCCGGGGTGGCGGTGGCGACGGCCCTCGAGGAGCCCGGCGACGCGGCGGAGCGGGCCAGGACGCTCATCGGCGCGCTCAACCTGCTCTCGCGCAACCTCCCGCTGCCCCCCGCCGTCCTGCGCGCGGTGTCGTGCATCTACCACGACGGGGCCGCCGCGGAGGAGGAGGTAGCGGCGGATGCGGACAAGGGAGCTGACGTGGAGATGTCGGTCGCGGACGGGGATGGCAAGGGGGACGCCGCCGCAGACTGTGCAGCTGAGGTGCGTGCTGTTGGTTTGGTTTGTGTGGCGAATTTTCCATTCCGCTCGGCGCTTATTATAGGTGTTGTGAACTCGGTTGGCACTGTGGTGTTGGGGGCTGACTTTGCAGGCAATTTGATCAGGGTTTGTGGAACATACGAGATTCAGCTAGAATTAGGACCTTTAGATTCGAAATATGTGATTCTAGGATGCACTTGGTGTGCACGCTCTATTTATTCAGTGTGCATTTGGGTTTTTATCTATGCTTGTACTGTGCCAGATCTGCCCCTCAAATTTCTCTGGCTGGTAGGGTCATTGACTCGTCGTATTCATAAGGTGCAAATGCTTATTTAGGAATATTATTGAGCATAGGTTTGTGTTGAATTTTTCCAATAGCACTATATTTTTTTGTTGGATGTGGTAGAAGTGACAAAAGTTTGATCTTGCTGAGCTAATACTAGAACCATCAATTTTAAGTTGGTAAGAACTTTGAACTTAGCTTTGCCATCATACGAATTTAGGTGCAACTCTCTCCTTGATGGCTATTTTTTCTCCCCCATCATGTTACCATTGATTATTGTTAAGTTCGACCAGGAATGGATTTTTTAAACTGGGTCTTGTTCAGTGTTTGGAAATGTGGAGTTTAATAAGTTTGCTGAAGTTTGATTAGGCCTGGGGATCAGCTTCCATTCACTCACATTTCAAGTGCCTACACTGGATGATGTGGTTTATCCTGTTTCTCTCAAAGCACAATTTTGTAACATTGAAAAAAAAAATTATTGTGGTATAAAAATTTTAATTCCCCTTAAATAGCAGTGATATAAATGACAATATTCTTATGTCTAATTTTTTGTAATTTTGATAAGGTAAACTTGTCTGTAGCATACTTTAAAAAGATGGCTTGGTCCACAGGAGACTGAAAACATATTTCTTTTTCCTGCAGGACACTGCACAGTGTCATACAGACAATTTTTGTGTTGTTAGTGTCCTACATACTAAGTGAACGTGTCCTTTAGACAAGTCGCTTGGTGTGATACTCTTGGTTGGGAAAAATTTGCTTGGCATTTAAATTTAGACTGGTTATTCCTCTATATTCTGACTGAGTGAAGCGATTACCTTACAGGGGCCCACCTTGATTGAAGAGCTTGAAGATGCAATATTTAAGCATCAAAGAACACCAATATCTTTCTCAGAGTTGGCTGCTCTAAAAGAAAGACGATTCAATGCATCCATCCAGCATCGGTTGGCTGAACTTGAAGGTCTTCTATGAACCTCTTTTCTGATATTCTCTCGGTCCCAATTTATAAGGTGTTTTGGGTCTGGACCCGGGAATTAAGAAAAAGTGAAAAGGTGGGATGTCTAGGAAATGAGGAGAGAGATAGAGATGAAGAAGTATTGGGAAGAGAAAAAGTGTATTGGTAAGTGAAAATGACTTATAATTTGGAAAAATTGGAAGAGTCCAGAATGACTTATAAATTGGGACGGAGGGAGTACTTTGTTAGCTGGTTCAACCTTGATTTTTTTAGTACATTAAAAATTAGTCACTTCTCTTCAGCTTTTTTTTTTTGTCTTGATTTTGTCTTTCTGGTATTGGATAAACCTGGTTGGTTGGCTGCTTATTTTTCTTGCTTACCTTCCTTGTCGACTGCATATCCAGTCCGATGAAGGTCCCTTACTTGGCATTGGTCCTAGCCTCTAGGCTTTCATTTTGTTATTTAGCTTGGCTTGGCCTTCAACCCAAGATGTTTTTTTTTCTTGGTTCTATTGCTGTGATTGATTTATGGTGAAACTCGGTTTTGTATAGGTGGAAAAACTACAAATTTTGGAATGGCATTTTTGTGTTTGATAGTGCAATAGAAGCTGCGCACCTGTTTTTGAAAGCTGATCATGTGCCAGCCAAATAGATTTGCCTATGCTTCCATTTATTTTCAGCTGTTACCTCTGTATCTTCTTTAATGTTTGGCTTAAACAGGTCTTTAGCTCATTTTGATACCTGCAATAGCTTTGCCCCTTAATTCGTTTTTATGTGCCAGGATTACCTTCTACTAGGGGTGAAGACATGCAAATGAAGTGTTTGCTTGAACTGTATGGGCTGAAGGTAAATGGAAAACAATCTAGAACTAATGATTTCTTTGCTGGCGTTATTTTGTTCTTGGTGGCTGTTTATTTTTTATGATTTCCCATTTTTCTGACCCTTCTCACGTGGATAACGGTTCTACTATCAGTGATGATACAGTCTTAAATATATTGCTATATATCGCAATGCCTGCATTATTCATTTGTTCTAATCGTGGAGATACACTTGATTTAGAACAAACTATTTCCTTTTTAATGCCAGCATATGGATTGTTTGTTAACTAGCTAGAGGCGAAAACGGGACGGATAGTACCCAAACAATCGACTAACCTTCAGCGTATTTTATAGGCTCACAGAATAAATTTGGCAACTAAAGGGAACATCAATGGTTATCCAACACCATCTGTGTCCGAATTTAAGTCTGGGAAAAACAAATAATGGATAAGATACATGTGTTTTATTCATCCGAAGTCCAAACATCATATAATTTGATGAAGTATTTTACAATTATAACTTCAAATATTCCTGTTCCTCTGCGTGTTCAAGAAAAAATGTCCCCGTTCTCACTCCAATTGCACATTTATCCATGGGAGCTGTATTGTCATTTTCTGTGTTCAACTCCGACTCTGAGACAAAGCATATGGGATGGGGTACGGGACGAAGAAGTAATTATCCAGCATTATCGCTCTGATTTTGAGAAAAAAAATATAGGATGAGCTATATATGTCTGTAAAAAAAGTTGCAGCCCGGTGCATTTAGATCCCGCTTACGCAGGATCCGGGGAAGGGTCTTACCACTATAGGTCTTTTTGTACGTAGCCTTTCCCTACATTTCTGCAAGATCCTATTCTGCATGGATTCAGTTTCATCCCTATAACTAGCTACTGTTATCATAAAACCATTTTAGATATGGTAATAAAACCTGAAATTTTGAACCCCCCCCCCCTCCCTCTATACATGACACAAGAAAATCCAGTGGTCACTTGTGTTTTTCCGACATGGGATACTGGTATGGCGATACATCAGGAGCAAAACTAAAGGATAGGTCGATACACGAGTATATATAAATATTCATTTAAATTATCCTAACAGATCACCTAGAAGTCTAGAAAACTGATATTCATTTAGCAATACAACAATAATATAGCAAGTAGTCCAAGTTTGGAAGGTTAAACATAACAATAATGCTAATATGTTGATGTTGTTTTGCTTCAGTTTTGAGAATTAAATTATTTATTTTTTAGATGACCACTCTAGCTTGTCAGGGTTGTGCATATTTAATGAATCAGTTGTGTATCGAGAGTATCAGGAAGTACTATAGTATCGGATACAGGTACGGCGGTATCCATGGAGTATTGGAATATCTTGGATGACCACTCCAGCTTGTCAGGGTTGAGCATAGCTAATGAATCAGTTGTTTATAGTTTATACATACCCAAAATGAGCTGGAATTCAGCTTCAACTTCTTCAGAATAAACTGTTGTAAATGCTTAAAAGGCTATTTAAAAATTAAAAAGCTAAGTTTTTGAATGGCAAGTATTGACTGCGGAAGGACAGGCCTGGCGCTGTGGTTAAGTTACCCAACTTGTGCCAAGAGGTCTTGGGTTCGACGCAGCCCCTTTGCAAATTATTGCAGGGGTAAGGCTTGCCTCGTATAATCCTTACCTAGAGCCTACCTTCTGTGGTAGCATTCAGCACTGGGTCCCGTGAAAAAATAAGCTCAATTAGGCGCTCGCTTAAGTGCGCAGAAGCGCGAAGCGGAAGGCCTCCGCTTCGCCTTGGGGCATAGACGCTAGCTGAGCGGTGCTTCCCTGCCGTACGCCGCCGTTAGGCCTCCGGCGCCCTTGCCGCGGCCTCCGTCGGCTAGAAGACCGCTGGATTTGATTGTTGAGGGATGGGAAGAGTGAGCGGGAGCAGGGTGGGAGAGGGGAAGGGCGGTGGCGGGCGCTCCTGCGGTGGCATCGGCGAGCGCTCTTGTGGTGGCAGCCCTCATCCGGCGCGGCGGACAACGTCCGGCGGATCCTTGTCCGGCATGCCCACTACCCGATCGGTCTACGCGAGAGAGAGAGAGAGAGAGAGAGAGAGAGAGAGAGAGATTTGAAGTGGCGGCTGGTGGATGGAGTCACGGCAGGGGCCAGGGAAAGTGCTTCAGCCTTTGGTATTTATAATCTAGGGTTTCCAGATAATGGGCTACAGGCCTTTAAGGCCCAGTTTAACAGATTTACGGGCCTTTAAATGTAAACCTATAATTGTTGTGTTCTTTTTTTCCTTTTCTTTTTATATTTCAGCTTTATTTTGCTAGATAATATGTATAAAATTCTACCGCTTAGCAAAACGCTTAAGCGCTAGGCGGAGGGTCACCGCTCGCTTAGCGCCTAGCGCCTAATTTTCCGTGGACTGGGTCTGTCCTTTTTGAATGGCAAGTACTCTCTCTATCCCATATTACTTGTCATCCTAGAGCCTTCAAAATTTCCCAATTTACGTGTCATTCTTGCTTCCCGATACAACTTTCTCCATTCCCAATACATATCTATCTCTATCTCTTTCCTCATTTCAGCACATCCCACCTTTTCCACCTCTTCTTAATTCCCGCGCCCACATTTAAAACGACATGTAAAAAGGGACAGAGGGAGTATTGAATATGCGATATGTAATTCCTCAAGAAAATGTGTAATATGTACAGGTTCCCCTAAAAGAAATGTATCTCATGTCAACCGTGCAGTATCCTTTACCCAGCTGTCATCTCTGCCCTCCGTCTATCAATGCAAAAAAAAAAAAACTTAAGCTTTGACCAGTGGTTGTCAAAATTACATGCATATTTAATGTACAAAAGTTGTATATGTAGTTTCTATTTTCATAGTGCTTTTAATATGATGCTGATTCATTTTGGAAGACTTTTCCATTTTAAAATACACCTTACGTTGTTGGACACAGGAGTGTTCCTTTACACACATCTTCTGTTTTGAAGTCTCTGACTTTCACATATCTAATTTTGAAGTTAACATCGGCATCGGCAGTATTTTTCTATTGATGGTTGCTGATAGTTCATATGCCTGTGCAGTTGTTGGACTTGCAGAAGAGAGTCCGGTCTGATATCAGTGCAGAATATTGGCTACGCAAGAAATGTGCATACCCCGAGCGACAATTGTTTGACTGGGGGATGATGCGTATTCAGTATCCTTTTACCATGTATGGGATAGGAGATAGTTTTCTAGTGGACTCTGATGATGTTCAGCGCAAAAAGAGATTCACGGAGGTTTGTGTTTCTTCCGATACAGTTGGGATTTCTTACATAGCTGAAATCATGATTACAATTTTGGTACTTTTGAACTTTTAGAGGATCTCAAGACTCAAAGAGGAGGAAAAGAACCAGGCAGACATGAGGAAGAGGAAGTTCTTTGCAGAAATTATGAATGCATGCCGGGAACATCAGGTGCAACTAGGAACTACACACAAACAAAGAAAGCAGAGGAATGATGGAGTTCTGGTATGATTTGATATAACTTGTCTTTAGAGTTTCACAAACAAGATATTGGGTTGACCACCTAGTTTTGTGTGTTCTTTAGGTGTAGGAACATTTGCTAACCATAAAGTGAACCAATTATGCTGCAGCTGTACTCTTCTGTTGTATCATGTGACATCATTGAAGCATATGTTTAATGTAGTAGTAGTAATCTGATATGGCTACTTCTGGCAGTTGCTATCTTGAAACATATGCAAGCAACACCAGTTGATCTGTAACCTTAGAAAAGATTGATATCTTTATTTTTCTTACAGGCTTATACTTGGTGCATGTCTTTATTATTGTTTAATTGCCATATTATATTGCCAACTATCTTTTTATTTTGTATCAGTATTAAATTTTTTTTTGATACTATCTCATGGTCTATCTGAATGGTCCTGCCTAAGTATTACTACCTCCGTGACTCCGTTCCTAAATTTTTGACACTTTTGACTTTTAGATATCATGTTTGACTCTCCATCTTATTAAAAAAGTTTATAAAAATATTATTTATTCTGTTGTGATTAGTTTTATCATAAGTAATACATTAAACATGACAGTTTTTTTTATATTTGTAATTTTTTTTTAATAAGAGAAATGGTCAAACATGTTGTCTAAAAGTCAGAAGTGTCAACAATTTAGGGATGGAGGTAGTAATTTTATTTTGACACTATCTCATGGTCTATCCGAATGGTCCTGCCTAAGTAAACTATAGCTTGTACCTGACAACTCTTTTGTGCTTCTAGTGATTATGAAAGGTGATGTTTGATGAAGCATTTGTAAACCCTGAGAACAAGAATAGATTTCAGAAAAGTTATTTGACATGTTATTTTCTACCTTGTTTATGCATCATTGCATTATTCTACAAGATTCAAAATTCTTTAGAATATGCTTTTTATCCTAGAGATATTATTCTGAGTATACTACTTCAGTTTTAAGATCTCTCATTTACTTGTTGAATATAGGCATGGCATGTTCGGGCACGTCAACGCATCTCACGGATAGAAAAGACTAGAATGGTAGCTCTAAAGAATGGTGATCAAGAAGTGTACATGAGAATGGTCGAGGAGAGCAAGAATGAGCGCCTGAAAATGCTCCTTGAAAAAACAAATGAGCTTCTTGAAGGAATTGGGAAAGCTGTACAACGACAAAAAGATGCTGAGCATGTTAGTCAGCCGGAAGTGTTGGAAGTGGCAAAAGGGTCAGAATCTGAGGATTGTTCTCAAATATCAGGCATTAGGAGTGAATCACCTGAGGAGTCTCCTTCAGATGACGATGCAAACCCTCCTAAATCTGCCAATGAAAGCAAATTTAATGCAGGCCGTAGACTTGACTCTACTGTCCATTCCATTGAAGAGAAGGTATAAGAAGTTTTTGCTATATATTGAACTAACTTTTGACAATAGTTAAGTGTGTTGGCTTCTACAACTTCAGATTAGGTACAGTTTCATTGACCATCACATCAATTATTATTGAACAAACTTGGTAGAAAGGGGAGTTTTGACATAAGTCTTAATGTCAACTCTTAGGGTGCAGGGTTGTTAATTCTCATTAGGGTATACAAAAGGGTGAGTGCAGCTAGTATAGAATGTGGCAAGTAAAATTAGCTATATAGGCATCCTTAGTCATGTAGGATTTAACTGTTAATAAGGTGATAAGCTGATAACTACTGCCTCATTCTTAAACCTTAATCTCATGCAAAGTGGAAATATTATGTAGAGCTATTATTTCTTTTCCATTTACTGACGGTGATTCTTTCATTCAGGGTTGAATACTTGTGATATTTGAAAGTCTAAACATGGAAAATTTCCATTGCATGAATCTATATCTATTTTCAGCTTGAGTTCATGCATTCGTAATATTCATTAATAGTTTAATACGGTTTCTTTTTTTTTTTTTTTTGCTCTTACAAAATGGGTACTCCCTCCGCCCCAATTTACTTGTAATCCTACACTCTTTCAGTTTTCCCAACTTACATGTCATCCTCGCATCCCAAAACAATGGCAACAAAAAACTTTCCACAGTGCCCCTAATTTGATGCTCTCACATCCTATTCTTCTCTGTCCATTCGGTCTGGCCACGTGCAGTGAGTAGGTCTCACCTTCTATTAGTACTCTCTCTCTCTCTCTCTCTCTCTCTCTCTCTCTCTCTCTCTCTCTCTTTTCAGTCCTGGACAGGCTTGACTCCCATGCACAGTGAGTAGGGTAGCAGTGTTAAGTGAGATTAAATCTTAATCCTTGGTTCGAATGACTGGAGCTACAACAAGTATTACCGGACAGAGGGAGTACAATCTATGATATCACTTGCAGAAAACTAATATTTCCTTTTGTCATATGTATATTCAGGTAACAGAACAACCATCAGCTCTTGAAGGTGGAGAATTAAGACCATATCAGTTAGAGGGTCTACAATGGATGCTTTCTTTATTCAACAACAATTTGAATGGCATTCTAGCTGATGAAATGGGTCTGGGAAAAACAATTCAGACTATAGCTTTTATCGCTTATCTGTTGGAAAAGAAGGAGGTGACAGGGCCACACTTAATAATTGCTCCAAAAGCAGTATTACCAAATTGGTCTAATGAGTTCAAAACTTGGGCTCCCAGGTACTTTGGAGTGTGCACAACAAAAAGTCTTTTGCATATTTTTTCATCCATTATGAAAGTCACACTCAACATGGTATTTTCTATTTCAGCATTGGGACAGTTCTGTATGATGGTCGTCCAGAAGAGAGGAAGGCTCTAAGGGAAGCTAATTTTGGTGAAGGAGTTCACTTTAACGTTTTGCTGACACATTATGATTTGATACTGAAAGATAAGAAGTTTCTAAAGAAGGTTCACTGGCACTACTTAATAGTCGATGAAGGACATCGTTTAAAAAATCATGAATGCGCTCTTGCTCAAACACTAGTATCTGGGTATACTCTTTATCCATGTTTTCTTACTCAATCAAAGCTTTGGATGACATTTTGTTACTACCAATATTTTCTGAGGACATTGCCAGTAATGTCTTCTTGATGCTCTACAGCCTCTTAAATTAATGTTCAGTAAACTGTGGTGTTTTGTTTTTGGTTGCTTTATTCACTATTCTTTATTGTGTTCTCTACTTTCAATAAACACCTAAGGATATTTTTATTTCTTGGCTATGATAGCAGGGGACTTATTTCCATGATAGATTTTGTGGTCTTGTTCAATGCAATTGCATTAAATAATTGACACGGCTTTTTTCCTCGTAACATTAAGAAAGTCAGTCAATATTAATAACTAACAATGCAATTAAGGGCTGTTTGAATGAGTTTTTTTTAATCAGTGTAAACTTCTAAAATTGACCAGCCTTCAATCTTCGTAGAAATGTATTATATCATCTTCACATGCCTGCATGAAGGGCTAGACCATTTTTTGGCCTCAAGTACATTTTGAGAGAGAATGTGTAGTGTTAAATGCATGGAAACAGCCTCTTGCAAAAATGCATGGAAAGGTTGCGTATAGAAGACCCAAAGTGGTCAGGCCCTTCCTCAGACCCTGTGCAAGCAGAGCTACATGCACCGGCTGCCCTTTTTTATAATACACTTTGTGAGAAGAAAAGGTTGGAAAAGGAATAATGAATAGAGACCTCAGGAGATGTAGCCGCATAGAAGCCTTATGGTTTTTGTTGAGATCAACACAATTCCAAATGACATTCACTATTCCTTATGCATACTAAAAATCTTAACACGCCATAATTCATATCAAAGGGTATAGTGCCAACTCATATTTGATTAAATGATCACCATGTTATTTTGAAAATGCTGACTTTATTAGTACCTTCAATACTCATTAGGTTCAGCACCCGCTGAATCTCACCAAATTTTTAGTTGTTTCCGTCCTTTAAAGGTTTCCATCACTATTTTTTTTTCATCCTGGAGTACCTACTCCATTTGTTCATTTTTTTTCGCATTTTCTGCATTCGATATCATTGTTTGACTTCAAGTAATTTTGTTTTATTTATACTATTTGTCCATGAAATTTTCAGATCACTGATACTTCTTTAGCAGATATCAGATCCGTCGCAGATTACTTTTGACTGGCACACCAATCCAAAACAGCCTGCAAGAGCTGTGGTCTTTGTTAAATTTTATTCTGCCCAATATTTTCAATTCATCCCAGAACTTCGAGGAATGGTTTAATGCACCATTTGCATGCGATATCAGTCTTAATGATGAGGAACAGTTACTAATCATACATCGTTTGCATCAAGTGAGTAATTCTGCCCCAGCCCACCCCTGCAGTCATTTATTTCTTTAACTCTCTCGTAGAAGTTGATGGACGTTCACTAGCTTTACATTTTTTGGTTGAATGCAATGAACTAGTGAGATGGCAGTTCATTAAGTGTGGTGAATAGTGATGCAACCTTTCCTTTTTGTGTGTCGCTGGGTCAGCCAAAAACTCCTTCAAATGAATTAAAATATCTCATCATCTAATTTTGCGAGTAGAGCAAACGTACTATAGGCTTGGCCCACAACTACGCAAATATGATGTCACATGCATCTTTATCGGTGAAACATAAGCTAAGGGCTCATAAAATATGTTCACTGCATTCTAATTTTTTTTATAGGTTTTGCGTCCATTTCTGCTGAGGAGGAAGAAAGATGAGGTGGAAAAATACCTCCCTGTGAAAACACAAGTAATTCTGAAGTGTGATATGTCTGCTTGGCAAAAGGCATATTACGAACAAGTCATGAGTAGGGAAAGGGTTGCCCTGGGATCTGGTATGCTCTTTTAGACTTCTAGTAATACCAAACCTTTTCCCTGCTAAAGAAAATATGAAAATATTCATGGCCTTCTGCTATAATGTCATTGCATATCTGGATCTATGTCTGTTGATCTATTATTACACCATCTTGTTGTTATGTCACACTCAAACATTTTCCTTGTAGTTTGGGTCATGTGCTTATTGCCATGCTTGTTTGTATGTGTGTGTGCAGGGCTCAGATCAAAGGCTCTCCAAAATCTGTCAATGCAGCTGCGGAAGTGTTGCAACCATCCATATCTTTTTGTAGAGCATTATAACATGTATCAGCAAGAGGAAATTGTCTGGGCATCAGGGAAGTTCGAGTTGCTTGATCGGCTACTTCCGAAGCTGCAGAGGGCTGGCCACAGGGTTCTACTTTTCTCTCAGATGACAAAACTACTTGATGTTTTGGAAGTATATTTGCAAATGTACAACTTCAAGTACATGAGGCTTGATGGATCCACAAAGACTGAAGAACGAGGGAAATTATTGGCAGATTTTAATAAAAAGGATTCAGAATATTTCTTGTTTCTCCTCAGCACTCGAGCTGGAGGTCTTGGATTAAATTTACAGACTGCGGACACTGTTATTATTTTTGATAGTGACTGGAATCCTCAAATGGATCAGCAAGCTGAAGACCGTGCCCATCGTATAGGACAAAAGAATGAAGTACGTGTGTTTGTCCTTGTCAGTGTTGGCTCTATTGAAGAAGAGATCCTAGAGCGAGCAAAACAGAAGATGGGCATTGATGCAAAAGTTATTCAGGCTGGGTTGTTCAACACAACTTCCACAGGTTAGTTTGAATGCTTTCTCCTATTTATTTCATTTTCTGTGCATGTGTGTAAGTGTGTTGTATGGGAATTCAGAGATTTTAATGTTAATACCCAATGCAGCACAGGACAGACGAGCAATGCTGCAGGAGATCCTCAGGAGAGGAACAAGCTCACTGGGAACTGATATCCCCAGTGAGCGTGAGATAAACCGTTTGGCTGCTCGAAACGAGCATGAATTCTGGTTGTTTGAGAAGATGGATGAAGAAAGGAGGCAAAGAGAAAACTACAAATCTAGGCTTATGGACGGAAATGAAGTTCCAGACTGGGTGTTTGCCAACAATAACGAACCCGTCAAGAAGACCTTGGCAGATGAATACCAGGAAATTCTGGCTGGTTCGAGGAGACGCCGGAAGGAGGTTGTCTATTCAGACTCTTTCGATGATCTGTGGATGAAATCTGACGATGGACCTGAAGACATTCCAAAGATGACCCCGAGAGCAAAGAGGACTGCTTCTTTTTCATCCGACATTGATGGTAATCGGAGGAAAAGACCCAGATCTCTGGAAAATAGTGCAGACGAAGCAAGCAACCCAGCCTGGACCCCCGAAAGAGGAGTGACGAGAGTTTCATCCTACAGCAAGGATGAGAATGAAGATGATTGTGATGACGAGGTCATCACCAGCAGTTTGCAGCAAGGAAGCAGTTTCACCTGGAAGACCCTTGGAAGGAAAAGGTCGAGCCACATGAATTCGTCGGAATCAAAAGGGCGCCCTTCTAAAATGTAACGTTCATGGACTCCAGTGCTCTACATTGTAGTAGCGGTGTGCCCGCTTGGACTTGTTGACGCAAGGCATTCCAATCGCATCAAACTTATGGTTCGTTATATAGATTCTCAGTATTAAACTAGTATATCAAATTGCTGATGATCGGTCCATTCTCTTAGCAATTACGCATTCTGTTCTTAATTTGTTGCTATTAGGACAAAACATTTAATTTGAAAATAAATTAAAAGTATTGTTCAGATGATAATAATTATGAAAACAAAAATAGAGAGCAGCATGCTTGGTGATCAGACTTCCCGACAGTGCCCAGTGACGATGGACCATTTTTTTTATGGAAAAAAGGTGGAGCCTTTTCTAGCAGGTTTACTTGATGCGTAGAGTTTTAACTTAAAAAGTGCAGTTTGTGCTGTTATTTGGAGGGGGGTTGGGTATGACGACACAATTATGTGTTTTACCAATGAATAAAACACATAATCCTTAGTTTTTTTTTTCAATCAAAAGATTTAAAGAAGTGATCAGGGCAATAACTTCGTGAAAAATATGAATCTGTCTTATTTGAGATGAGCCATTTGTAAATTATTTTATTTTTCTGACTTGTTACAAACCTAATAGCATGATAAAAGGATAACTCATCTTTTCTAATATAAACGTTTGTAGATGTCGCTTATCTCACATGTTTTGGTGTGACTTTTTTTATCTTTTATTTTTTATGTCATCTTTTTTATATGTTAGTTTCGTGTCTACCGTCAATCCTTTTACCTTCTCTCTATGTTTTTTATTTTATCCACATTTGATACAGGGCAAAATCTTTTCGTGTGATTTTTCTTTCTTTTATCTTTCGTGTCACGCTTGAACTAACTTATCTTATATCAGAGAGAGATAATCGTGTCACACACAACACCTCCGAAATCATCGCTTGCCTTTGCCCCTACTGCAACCTTCATCGCCTTCTCCACCCATGCTTCTGATTCACCGGTCAATGCACAACCAAATCCTACGTCCTTCAATTGCTCCTCGATGAACCACACAGAGAGGGAGCACTGTCACGGGTGACGGCGGCCTAGAAATAACCATCTGACATCAGAAATGGAGCTGTGCGGAGAGGGAGCCATCGACATCGGAAACCATCGTCCTCACCATCGACCGAGCCATCTCCAAGGATGTCACCGAGGTGAGCGACCACCCTTTCCCATTCTCTCGCAGGTTTCCTTCGCCTCTTATATTATATGTGTTTGAGGATTTGCTTGCACCTCGAGGATGGATCAAGTAAAAATCAAATCTTTGTTGTGCACAGTTGATCGAGAACACGCCGCCCTGTACTTCAACGGCGCGTTGCACGCGTCACCGCCAAGCTCGAGTCCATGGAGCTCTACGTCAAGGATAGGTGAGCGCCAAGGATAAGTGAGAACACGCCGTCCTGTACTTCAACGGTGCGTTGCACGCGTCGCCGCCAAGCTCGAGTCCATGGAGCTCTGCGTCAAGGATAGGTGAGCGCCGAGGATAAGTGAGCGTCGCTTGCTCCCCTTGTCCTTTCTACTGTAGCTTGTTGGGTACTGTAGCTTGTTGGGTTGGGTGGATTGCGTGCCTAAGTTTGGTTCCTTCTGCTTGCTCTCAGCATAGATCTCTAAAATTTAGCTTAGGTCAATCGTTTTTTGGGCATTCTTCGTTTTATTTTCGTTCTGATTTTTAGTGTTAGATTCTCTATGTTCTTTCTTTACTACTAACCTTTAGCCTTTAGGACATATGGGGCTGAAATTTGTTATGTGTTTTGTTAGTATTTCTGCAGGATTGGTTACAGCATGATCACTGATACTAGGAAGAGGTTCATCACTCCAAGCAAAGTGAGTAACTGATGAACCTTTCAGAGCATCTTGCTTCTCTATGTGAAATTCTATCTAAAAGCATCTACTGCCTCCTTTGTTTTTCTTGATCTACCTTGCCAGTGACCTATGTTCAGTGACCAATATGAAGTCATCAAGCTTTATTAAGAATACAATAATCATAGAATTTGAGAAAGTTTTCAGAAACCTTGTGAGTGTATTGGTACCTGCTGCTACATTGGTCTATGATCTCTTTTGAGTGTATTGTGCATGCCAACAAAGTTCATTATGAGTGCAAACAAAGTTTTCTATTATCCATCCATATATGGGAACATGTATTCAACACCCCTTTTTCTTCTGAATCATAATTTCTTTGTTACAATAAACAAGGTAACATATTGATATGCATCTGCAAGTTAACATGTGGGTTCAGCCTTGCACAATTAAATTTAGCCTGTTAATTTGAATGTCCTTAAAGTGACAGAGTTGTATAAAATTTAGTATAGTTATCATACGCTCTGTAAATAGTTCCAGAATTTGTTCATCAACACCTCTGCAGTAATCTTGACTCCTTAATGCACTGTATATACATTAAATTTTCGTTACTATTTGTT